>JAVTVY010000197.1:0-32603 GCA_036873755.1 Hanleya hanleyi
GAATGCTCTTACGATGTTGGCAGTATACCATCTGTTTATAATGCAGCAAAAGGGATGTCGGTGCTGCGGAAATGATTCATTGCTTCTTGTTGTGTTTCTTTCTAGTGCGTTATTAGAGCTGTCCAGCTGGCACTTTGAGTTCGATAAACTGTTGAAGATAGGATATCTAACGTGATAGCTGCCAGTATTACAAAGCTGTTGATCGAAGCCGGTTGTTCTTATTAAGTTTATCCTATATAAACTATATATCCTGAACTAATTATGTTGATATCTGTACTCTGTAGTAAACTCTGCGTAAACTCGTGCTCGACATGACAGAATTATGCCATCAGATTCCAAAAACACGGGTAGAAAAAATTAGCAAAATTCTACAACTGAGTAAACACCGATTTATCGGTCACACTTTAACATTTCATGATCTGCGACATGTTGGAATGACTGTGACGTTTGATGGGCGTTTTTATGTAGATTGCGCTGCGACAAATATCCCGTTGTCATCCGGGCTCTATCCTATAAGGTAAAGCATTAAACAACAACAACGGCAGCATTAGCAGCGTTTCTTCTACTGCTATCGGGTGATGTGGCCCGATATTCCTGCCTCAGAAAGAGAGCTTGTGAAATCATATGCAAAATGCCACATGTCAACCTGTATATCAATTCGACATTCATATATCACGATCCCCATAATCGTCTCGGAGCGTAAATAAAGGTCCACCGATCTGTCAAAAGCCATCGACACAATATTTTACAATTGGTCTCCATGTTATTAGCTACTCAGCCTGGGGCACAACTACGTCACAGGAACAATGCCAGGTGATATTTAAAGGATTTTCATTGGATAACGGCTCTCAGGCTTATTAAAATGGCGACCTCCACGGATTCTTGATCTGGGCAATAATTCTGATATAGTTATTTCGATATTCGTATGCATCGCCTTAGGGTTTTCTATTCCTTTAAAAAATAGATAGAGCGAGCAATTCTTTGATGCTTGTTGGGTCTATAGTATAAACAGAGGGGCCCACTAACACCGTGACATTTAACGTCTTTATTAATATCACATCAGAGATGGATTCAAAGGTTCATAGCACTCATCCTATTTGCGAAATAATGATGGGATGACCAAAACGAGACTGTTTAGCCCAAGGTTATATTGAAATATTGTCTGAAAAGCAATTGAAGAGTACAAACGAAAAGGACTGACTCCAATATTGCATCCGACAGAGAAATACATGTCACCCATCCAATATATATGTGGACACGAGGAAGACATTTCAGGAGAGAAATAACGATTTAGCGAGCCTAAAACAGGGCTATTCCACCAAGCGCCTCCACTCAAAGTTTCTCAAATTTGGCGATACATATCGCATGCTGATAGCAAAATACGAACGTAGCGTGCAAGATCTATGGCGCTACGTTTCGTAACTTGTGTCTGGTTCCGCTTAACCCGGGGCTAGGGGCCGTATGACCCCATGTACTTCAAGATCCTCATGGTATTCATATGAACAGACACAATCAAAGCGTGACTGAGATACATCATTCTTTAGATGACGACTTTACAACGAATATTATGGATTAAGAATACTGATCAGCGATACGGATTTGATATTTTTGGAATATCATGATGTCTTGCCGGCATCATTGAAAACTGTTCACCGCTTCTATCTTGCAGGAAACAAGCCTATGTTTATGTATACTATGATTGTCTTTTTTGAATTTGGTGCTAATACTGTTATATGGAATATGGAATAGATCTTTGGATTATGGACGCGGATATTCTCTAATGGACGACGGCTGAATTATGAATGACGGACTAGACGCTTGTAATTTGTAGACACCAGGTTGTAGCTGAACTTCTAAAGATTTTTTTTTTCATATACAGTTGCTGTTATCGATAAACACATCATTATCTACTGTGACCGGATGGATTGTGATGGTGTATCACTTCCATGCGAAGGCCTCGCACGGAAAAGACCTTCTCTCCCTTTTTTGTACGAGAGCTACACTAAATGTTTCAATTTTCGGCATCTTTGTTTTTTGTATTTTGCATTTAACTGTTTTCGGTATATGGCGAGATTATGCTGGTGGACAGTTAGGCTTACCCTCTGTACAAATCATTGTGATTGTAATTCAGAAGGTTGAGAATGAAGCACTTTGTCGGCGACGGGCATCACAGACGTGTGTTCTGCATTAGAAATGACATTCTACTGATGCTTTCTCACTCGGTCACATATTCGATCACTCTCCATCGGGTGACTTGATAAGACTATCACATCATCGCTGTTGAAAACTCTAGACGGTGGGAAGTTAGGGCAAAATATTGTCATTTCTACTTTGTAAGTACACTGCTGCTTATCGGACTTCGTCGAAATTGAGAAATACTTAAAGATTTCTGCACATGAAATTTCCCACTTTCCGAGTCAACCAATCCACTCTAATTGGCTGCATATTAGGGCAAAATATTTCAGAAATTAAGGCGATTTCATAGCTATACCAAAAGTTAAACCGGGATGCTCATGTAGAATACCCGACAGAATTTTATGTCGGACGCTCAAATACAATCAAGAAGGTTTAGCGTCCTTGAAACATTGGGCCGTTCTGGGCCAACTGAAGCAGAGAAAGCGGTTAGATTTTGTCATGTTATCTCTAATTACACTTGTTAGTATGCTGATGTTGATTCGCATCATGATGTCAGGTTTAATTTCTTCAGTTGGTGAAAGCATTTCCTGTCCATCATATAAGCACATGTGTTTAGCGGCTCAAACTGCAAAACAAGTATGGAAGGATGTTTACAATATGTAATTCAGTTACCAGTTGTAAGGCAGACAATTTACGTTGAAGGCAGACAATTTACGTTGATTATGAGAACGTAGTGAGTGAAGGAAGAGACAATTATATTTTTTGTTCTTTTGGGCCAGAGTATCATCAGCAAGGTTAAATGATACACACATATTTTTACGCCCCAAGTTAGAGGACAAAGTATGAATTTCTAGCGAGTACCATGAACACTTAGGAAAACAGTAGTGTACATATATAATGACTATGTGTATATATACACGGTACGGTTTATTTACACGACCAGGAGGATTTTAGACGGCGAAACTGCACATAATAAAGGTAAATAAAATGTTATTTGACCAATCGATACTTAATACATTTCATAATTTTGTGGTACATATTCTGCCTTTTGTTCTTCTCCTCTTGGTGTACATATCTTGACTGAAAAGTCATAACCTGTAAAATGAGGGCAAAATTTCAAATGAGAGATGATTCTTTAAGACTGACATATGTAGGGTACAAATGATACAATTTAAAACTTAATGCTCAACAGCACGAAGGTACGGATACAACACTTAGGTATCAGCCTTAGTCATGGTTCGTCTGACAAAAGCCGGAGTATGGATTATACAGACCTGCATTACGGAGGAGGATAATTTGGCTACTGAATAATCTTCTGACGAGATCTTGTGGTCTAAACGTATATAAGGGGACTACAGAACTTCAAATGCGTAAACGATATATGCTGCCTTCAATGATTGGAGAGAGGTATACGGTATGCTTGACCGTATTTTTTATGCAGTTCGTTTTTCAAATATAAAGTTCCCTGCAGTGTTCTTTTGGAAGCAAGGATTGCTCTGACGTAGGTTGATCAGTACCGAAGGTTGGTCTGAACCCCCGTCAGTATCTTAGATCTGAAGGCTAACACCTACTTTATAAGCACGATACGTATCTCTGACCTTTCGAGAACCAGGAAATGGAAGTGTTTCTCTGAAAGTAACATCGTGCTTAGTCATTAATTCAAGACATTCTGTCATCCCCAATCAGTATATCATCATCGAAATAATCTATACAATCACTCATACATACTAATTTGTTCACAAATGTACACCGATCGGGTACCGTGACACGCTGGTCATTCCATTACCGGCATAGGCCTAGCTTCTTGTAATGATTTCCCGGTGACGATGTCATACCGGCATGACTCATTTGAAAATGTGTGGTCTTAAATGTTCTGTGTTTATGTTATGGCATAATTATACTTCAACGCTCAGTGTTTTTGGAACATCTATTATTGTTATTACTCCCCATTCCGTGTTATATCTATAACTATGCTTTTACAATTAGCAGCTGTGTCTAATAACAGGCAATAATAGCACCACACGAAGTCATTTCGGCTTATTGGGTTATATATATTTTTTTGCCCGCCGCGAAAAGGATAAAGATGTTAATTGCCATACCACGTGTGTAATTCATTAATATCGGAATGTATCCTAAATACCGCATGGTTTCCTCCACATTTTGAATGGTGGAACATAGATAGCGGTTCTTCACGTGTTATCAATTTTTGGCATTCAAGTTGAATTAGGATTGACCTACGGGTAGCCGTATTGAACGAAGGTTTCAGTGTCGTGGGTGGGCGAATGTGAACAAGATCATTAATCGAGGAGTGCTGACCAGATATGTATAATTTGCAGACTAGGGGTCAAATACAAGTTCTTCTATTGTCTGAGAGCCAGTAAAGCAGGCAAACACAGTCTACATGTGTATGTGTTATCCATTCGCGGTAAATGCACGTCTGCTGATCTGACTTTTACCGACAACAAGATATTCGGCTAAAGATAGATAAAAAGATGAAATAAAGCAATACACGCATTGGCTGCTTAGTAGGGCAAAGTATCTCAGATATTGAGGCGATATTTGTATCTATATACCAGAGACAGCCGGCGCTAGAGGCCGTGTGGCCATTCCAGTCAAGGTGTCCACATGAACAGATGTAATAAAAGGGCGGCTGAGAAACAGAACTTCACAGGAATTACGCTTGATCCTTCGATGTCTTTGAAAGGAATGGAGCCATACAACGCTGATTGTGGATGACGACATTGTATGTCCGGAAATGCAAAACAACACAAAATATCAATGCCCTTCAAACATGTCAAAAGAAATTTCTGATGTTTTGTCTATTTAATGTAAGAAAAAGAATCGAACCTAACGTGTTATATATTTGGAAAGATATGGCTTCGAGCGCTCAGATGGGATAGATGATTTTGACTCTTGGATAAGGACAATGATTATATGCGAATTCAATTGAAACATCTGCGTTTACATTCGCAATATTCTGCTAGGCTGTTGTGGCGTTTCAAATCGAGCACACCTATTCTAGACATTTCCAATATACAAGCGTCTAGTCCGTCATTCAATATTCAGCCGTCGTCCATTAAAGGATTTCCGCGTACATAATCCAAAGACCTAATTCATATAATAGCATTAGCATCAAATTAAAAGAAGTATACATAAACATATGCAACAGAGAAACAATCAACAGTTTTCAATGATGCGGGCAAGATATCTAAAAATATCAAATCCGTATAGCTGATCAGAATTCTTAATTCATATGATTTTCGTTGTAGTCGTTATCTAGAGTATGATGTATCTCAGTGATGCTTTGATTGTGCCTGTTCACGTGAACACTATGTTGAAATACATGGATTTATACGGCCCCTAGACCCAGGTTAAGTTGAATTGCACACAAGGTACGAAACGTAAGGC
The DNA here is from genome assembly GCA_036873755.1 of Hanleya hanleyi. Classification (NCBI taxonomy): domain Eukaryota; kingdom Metazoa; phylum Mollusca; class Polyplacophora; order Lepidopleurida; family Hanleyidae; genus Hanleya; species Hanleya hanleyi. The sequence continues at coordinate 5,545 of JAVTVY010000197.1, forward strand.
CATAGATCTTGCACGCTACGATCGTAGTTTGCTATCAGCATGCGATATGCATCGCCAAATTTGTGAAACTTTGAGTGAAGGCGCTCGGTTGTATAACCCTGTTTTATAAGTTTCTGCAATACTTTTTTCTGACGTTGATTAAATTCGTCAAATTTAATACAGGATCTAGCAAATGCTACTAGGCGAGATATGTATGCACCATATGCATGTCCCATATACATCCTTCACTGCATCATTTATATAGCGATTATCCACAGCGAGAAGATCGTCTACATAGAGTTTGGCGAATGAGAAGGGACCGACTTGAAATAGTCTCTTTTTAAAGGCGTCTGCATATAGTCGTATTCATTAGATACCAGATATAGGTCAGTCAAAGGAGATGCACAATTAGTACCCATTGAAATACCTATATGCTGTCTATACACTGTTTTGTCAAATGTCACATAGATATTACCTATGATAAATTCAAGCATCTCTATAAACAAACAAACATCCCCTTAATGATGTAGGCGAGCTAAAGAATGCTTTATGGCTTTTGACATCAATATACCGGCGATCAGTTTTCTTAAACACCAAAACTATTAATGAACTAAGACGGTCAATTAGGTCAATAAGGTCTTGATGAGAGATTGTAATATAGAGAGAAATCCCATATGGATACATGTCGATTTCGGCGTGTGCACTACACTTGCGTGACCTCTCCATTGCCTGTGTGTACTGGCTCGGTGATGTGGTCTTGCATCACGAAATCTGCATTTGTCTCAACATCGATCATCATTTATAATAGCCGACAACTATTTATCCACATCAATTTTCTGAACTGTAGATATCGTGATACTTCAAGTGGGAAATAGTGATGGTATTGGCGTACCAATATTTCTAGGTCAAGTTTAAATGGAATTATGTTTTGTGTATATTTACTTTTCGGTGGCGGTAAATCTCCTTACACTATTCCCAAAGTCGTCCAGTTTATTCATCCAAACGGCCAGCCAGCAAACGGTCAACGAGTTCTTGATGTCAATGTGTGTACCGGAAACAGGGTATGAACTTCATCCAGATGCCACCATATGTTCCAAGTGTAAAAGAAATTGGAGAATAGCAAACAGACTACTGAATTAAAGATACGTTATTCTGGATTCTTTTTTGCATACACAAATTATAAAATCATACGTGTGTACCATCTCTGACAATTATATCAAGTCTATACCGGTAATAAAAGAATGACGTCTAGGCGTGACGTGAATCAACTTTTTCGCATATACATACACACTATCCAGTTTTTCAATAATAGATGCATACACACTATCCATGTTGTACAACAATATATTCATACACACTATCCAGTTATAAAATAATACTTTATACATACACACTATCCAGTTATACAATAATATATGCATACACACTGTCCAGTTATACAATATATATACATACACACTATCCAGGTATACAATACTATAGACACACACACTATCCAGTTATACAATATATATACATACACACTATCCAGGTATACAATAATATATGCATACACACTGTCCAGTTATACAATGTATATATACATACACACTACCCAGTTATACAATAATGTATCCTTACATTCTCTCCAGTTATACGATTTTATAAGGACGGACAGTTATCCCTAATGTGGAGAATTTCCAGCTGGGCTAGAAAATAGGAGCTGGGAAGTTTTGTCCACCGGACATTCTTGGTCTCCACACAGGTAAGACATCATGAAAGACTTCATGACCAGTGGAGACAAAGGACAAAAAATAATATTTGTGGCGTCACGTTTCATTTTGGCACTCTACGCGCTATGTGGGTAAATGACACTATATATATCACACCACTCAGTTGTGACAAGCGGTTTTCGACAGTGTAATAACTACATCAGAAGTTTATCAAAAAGAGAAAGTTAAACATGAACGACTGTTAATGGTCATATTGACAATATAACATCTTAACTTAAATCGCCCATCTTTAATGGTTTATAGCTTCAGGATGATCTATATAATCGCGTCCTCATCGTCCTGATGTCTGTTTTTACCATCAACAAAATAGGCTGGCAAACATAAATAAGGTTAAATGCTCATGGATCTGCAAACGCTATACACAGGATAAAGATCCCCCATTTCTTTCTTGGACAATCTCAGTGACCGTTTTATGAAGAGTGTTTCTTGCCACTCAAGCTAATGGAGGAAGCGGCATATTACATTTAGTCAATCTCACTATTGATCTGTTGACGTTGCTAAGTTTCCATAATATTAACTTTCTTGCTACGTTTGCTCTACGTTATTCGTGCGTGCCATTGCTCGATCGAGCAATATACTCCTCTGAGAACTCAAAAAGGGAAATTAAGCCATGTAAACAAAACCAGCAAATAATAATAATCATGTCTATTAATAGTGGCCAGTGTGTCAGTAAGTGCTGAAAGTCACATGGTGGTAACATAATCAGATCTTCGGTGGAAACGTGCTTAGTGCGTTACTGGTAAATAAAGAGGAGGTATACCCAGAAAGAATGTATAATGAACGCATGTTGGTCACAGTGGCCTATTTGGTGCTAATATGCCTTGAGTCCATACCCAATTATTTAACTCGTCCGTAACTCTTTAACAGACATGTAAATTAAAATAGAAGTGAAACCGAAACAGAGAAGAAACAACTTTAAGGATTCCTTTTCTATACCACTATGAGTACCCCAATCCATGTAACTATGAACTTAATAACATCTGGCCTGCCTCCTGGAAGTGAGGAATGTTTTGTAGGATTCAGTATTCACGTTGGACTCTCGCTGCATGGTTTCTATCGAATCCGGTGAGTTGATAATATTTTAAAACCTCCGCTGATATATTTCATCCCATGATATGAGCGTTAAACTAGAAAACTTCTGTACGATCACATTTTTTTGTGAAAATTTTGGAATTTTTTATTTGATTTAACGCAATTTGGCGCTTCTGAAAAGCTTGAGAGGGGTAAAATATTTTGCAAAAAAAAATGTCACAAGAGCTAAAAAAAAATGTCATTCGGCGTTTTTCAATGAAAGCTTCGAAAACAATTTGCCGGTAACATTTGTGAAATATACACACCCAATCATGTTAAGGCTTCAATTTCTGATGATACGTACTGAGAGATGGATGTGCCTTCACCGGCGATATCTGGCCCATTTCAAGGCAACTCAGTTACCATAATTACAGCTCCGCCGCGTCTTTATATGCATATCGATATAAAATGCTGATGCATTCCGTCATATGTCTTTGCCAGGTAATGCGAATGTTGTCAAGTGAGGATAACTTTCGCTCTAAAGTAGAGATTTAGGTATTCATTATTCGAGGTTATCCATGCAGTACAAGACAACTCGGGACATATCATTGATACTGATTTGTAGACGGGCACATTAAGCTCGTGGGTGTTAATGAATTCCTGTCTGGTTGGAAGTGTGTCTAAGGGCAAATGTGAAGGTATTGATGATAATCAATGGTTTACGCTCATACTATTCAGCTTGTATCACTGACGTTCCTACTCTCCTCGTTCTCCCCGCTGATTCACATCGCCAAGTTCGCGCCTCTTGGCCGTAAGGGGGCGCTTTATCCGGTTACCCAATCACCGTGCCGTAATAGCTCGGAGATAACCAGATTCCTCATACTAACCATGATTGGCTAACTACCTCACGTAATCGAAATTACGTCATGCCTTTTTGATAGTGAGATCGTGACTCTCACGTAATGTGGAAGCCATGCCAATATTTTGACAGCGACACGCCCTCTTACCGCATCTCTCAACGGAACTTTTCCCCGTCTTTATTACAGTCAACATTCAATCAAAATCTGAAACAATTGAACGGTGTTTTTACGTTACCATTCCAGGCAGCTTGATCTCCTTATATACTCATGAGGATGAAGCGTGGTCTTATCAGTGGGATATTAACAACATTATACTCATGACGATAAAGCGTGGTCTTATCAGTGGGATATTAACAACATTTACAGGGATTTATTTGTTAATTATTTGAAGGTATCAGTGAACAAATGTTTCCAATCAGTTGACGAACCTTGCTAAACAATGGAGGAAGTTATCCAAAAATCTGTTCACTCTTAACTCAGAAATTAACGTAATTAGAGCTGTTTTACCGTCGGTTTATTGTTAGTTTTGCCGTTACGACATATGAACGTTTGAAAAGGGAGACAACTCATATTGCCAAGACTCTTCCGTAAGAGTGATATTCATTGGTGGTTGGCCTGTGCAGAGCGCCCCCGTACGGCCAAGAGGCGCGAAATATGCGATGTGAATCAGCGGGAGGAACAAGGAGAGTAGGGACGTCATTGATACAAGCTGTTTATCAGCGTATCAATGGTTAGGCCTAGAGAGATTTTAGGTATCCATTCTGCTCTCATCTTCAAGTAAATTTCTTATTGCAACAAGCAAACAACTGTATAGTGGAACACGATGTATGATCTTCATTACACGAAATATTTAACTATACTGACGTTTGTATCGAGAGGAAAACATAAAGGGAGGGAGGGAGGGACGGGTTTGGCTTAATGTCACACTCAAGTTTGTTTCACTCATATGGTGACAGTCAGTTCGGTTGGTGGAGATAGCCGGAGTACCCGGAGAGAACCACCGCCCTTGGGCAAGTAACTGACAAACTTCCACACATGGACCAGCTGGGCTCGAACCCTTGCCGGTTCAGCGGTGTGAGGCTAGCGGTCACCAGCGAAACGCCTTAGACCACTCGGCCACCGAGGGCCCCGAACATAAAGGGAGAAAAGCCAAAATTTGGTATTATTAAAATGAACCATAATCAGAAACAGGTGTCAAAAGAATCTCAGTCGTACGAAATTCAGTTCGTCCTTCGCAATATTCTGCTTGGTGCGTCTTATTCATCCAGGATCGCCTGTTCCATGGGTTACGCTAAAAGGCTCAAAATGACAATATGTTAAGCCATTCGCAACTGCCAAACGGAAGAGATCCAATTTACTGAAAAAATGAATTTCCTGAAAATCACCAGATGTGACGGAACAGAATTGCCGAAGCACTTACGCAGATGCACGATCTCTGTGTTTTGAAAATCGTTACCACAATGTGTAACTTGGGTTAAGTTCCATAGCAATTTATTCTCTTCCAAGAGAGATATAGTTCCTGCTACGTCACCATTTAGCGAGTTCGAGTGGAGACCATTGGAGGGACTCTATTCCTCTGTATACCACCGAGAAGTTAAGAATGTATAATGAGGTACAAAGTCACAAAGTTTCAGGTCTCAACTCTTCTTCGTTTCGTAGGACAAGAGAAAATGCAAAAGTGTGATAAATTACAAAGTCACAAAGTTTCAGGTCTCAATTACTCTCAGTTTCGTAGGACGAGAAAAATGTTCATTGCGACACCCCAAAACTCAGTTCAGATAGAGTTGTGTCGAATTGAAGTAATCATCAATTTCCACGAGAACAAGCAACCAGGTTTTCTTCCTGCTGACAAGAAACGCTGCTAAAGAGAAGAGAAGAGAGGATCCTCATCCCCAGTCCCAGCTAAACTTGTAAAATTCTCAATACTGATCGCGCAACATTGCAATATATATTACTTGTCTAGCTTTGCCTACTAGATGATTGAGATCCATCCTATTGCAGTGTGGTATATGTGGACCAGGTTAAACAATTACTTATTTCTTTAATTTGATGATATAGTCTATCGTATCTGTCTCAAGTTTGGAATACAGTATATGTGACGCTATACGATAGGACTATACAATACAGTATATGTGACGCTATACGATAGGACTATACAATACAGTATATGTGACGCTATACGATAGGACTATACGTATATGTGACACTATACGATAGGACTATACAATACAGTATATGTGACGCTATACGATAGGACTATACAATACAGTATATGTGACACTATACGATAGGACTATACAATACAGTATATGTGACGCTATACGATAGGGCTATACAATACAGTATATGTGACACTATACGATAGGACTATACAATACAGTATATGTGACGCTATACGATAGGACTATACAATACAGTATATGTGACGCTATACGATAGGACTATACAATACAGTATATGTGACGCTATACGATAGGACTATACAATACAGTATATGTGACACTATACGATAGGACTATACAATACAGTATATGTGACACTATACGATAGGACTATACAATACAGTATATGTGACACTATACGATAGGACTATACAATACAGTATATGTGACACTATACGATAGGACTATACAATACAGTATATGTGACGCTATACGATAGGACTATACAATACAGTATATGTGACGCTATACGATAGGACTATACAATACAGTATATGTGACGCTATACGATAGGACTATACAATACAGTATATGTGACGCTATACGATAGGACTATACAATACAGTATATGTGACACTATACGATAGGACTATACAATACAGTATATGTGACACTATACGATAGGACTATACAATACAGTATATGTGACGCTATACGATAGGACTATACAATACAGTATATGTGACGCTATACGATAGGACTATACAATACAGTATATGTGACGCAATACGATAGGACTATACAATACAGTATATGTGACACTATACGATAGGACTATACAATATATCATATGTTTATCTGATGGGGATTTCAGTGAATGTGGATGAAATCATCGCGACGATAAATGAGCTACATTCGGTGTTGTACCAAACACGTTTAAAGAGGAATCTGACGTCAATCGCGCGTGCCATGAGAGATGGATTGATGAGGTCCATTATGCTATACAGTTCTGAGCAAGATAAGGACCAGTCGTCTTAGACCTTCAGAAATGGTTCCTCTCAGGGGTTTAAGCAACTGAATGCCACTGAAATTCAATCTCCTCAATCGGCAGACATTATTCAACAGGAGCAATTTGTTTATAGCAGGATAGTTCTGCAAATAGGACTTGACGTCAGCAGCATAACTTTGGCTTTCTTAGAGATTGTGGAAATCACTTTGTCTAAGAAAATTCGTTAGGTATAGATATTCGGCACTGACAGATTATACAACAGAAGAACGTTGTTTAATCATATTTTTGTCAAATAGTTAAATTCAAAGAGGCTATTGAAGCATCAAATACAATCTTCGAGTGACGCCTCTTAAAGCTACGAACTACATCAAAACCTATGGATATCAGCTTTGTTGTTAATGGAGTATAGCTGATATTCATAATGAATGCTCTAGACTAACTAGAAATCAGCGACTATTGCGTGATGACTTGATAGTGTAATGCTTCCGAATCCTGTTGCGGGTTCTATTCACAGTCGGTACGCTCTTTCTTTTTGGATGTATTTTTGGCGTTTCTTCCAAACCTATCATAGTATTCTTCCAAGTTGAGATTTTAAATTGATATGAAATATGCATGGGGAGTAAAACAATAATAGAACAAATTCGCAGGGAGTCAGATACTTTATCGCCAGCTGGAAATGAGACAATACATAACATTTCAATATATATGCAAATTGCCCATCGGAGACACTCACTGTCTATAATAGTGTATATTTATCGCTGTCATTTAGGATAATGACCATTGGCTTTCAAATAATTACTTTGCCGGTATCGCAGGCTACTTCGATCACAAGCCGCTGCTATAATGTTAGCACAAATCCAAACTGAGTATTTTGGCATTTCACCCACCACGACTTATATAATAGTTTACTTAAGAAATAATCTTTTCATAGGCATGATCAATGGGTTAAAGTTGAGGAAAGTTTATATTTTAGGGCAAGGGCGAAGCCTGCGCCCTAAAATTTATAAACTTTCCCACACTAACCGTGCGTAAAATAACCATTGGGCACGACTATGAAAACATTATTTCTATTCTATTGCACTACCCAAATTCATTATCAACAAAGTTTATAATGAAAGGTGCCAATGTCACATAGTTTATGTGGTCTCTCAAATGGAGAGTGATACTGTTAGCTGCGTCAGCTGTTTGGAAACTACATGGATATATGTCTATTTGTGTCGCTTTGTTCACCAATTTCGTGATGGAAACAACGGTTAAAAAAGCGGGTTCACCAGTGCCTGTACTATCGTATAGCTAGCGGGAATTTCCCTTTAGCTCAGTTGGTAGGGCACTGGGCTCGTAAGCGAGGGGTCGGTGGTTCATCTGCCGGCCGGGGAAGTCGGTCACTACATCATTGGCTTCGCCGGTAGGGATGGGAGTGGGTTGGGTCGATGATCAGGTTGTCGAGATGAGGAAGTGTAGGAAGTGTGGTTGATGATGTGATTGTCGAGTTGAGTGGCTGGGAAGGATGGTGGTTTACGAGGGAGGGAATGGGAAGCTTGTAAGGCTAGTCCCAGGGTTAATAGGGAAAGAGGATGGCGGTTCTTCGTGTAGCTGGCTGAAATTTCCCTTTAGCTCAGTTGGTAGGGCGCCGGGCTCGTAAGCGAGGAGTCGATGATTCAACTTCCGGCCGAGGAACTACAACATACATATCAACTGACATTTTACACATGCATGTCCTCAATCTCCAATGATGCCAGCAAGATACAGTGATGTACCATGCTGTGGGTCAAATCGTTGAGTGCAAATATCCTTTCATGAAACACGACTCGTTTCGTAGAACGCATAATTACTTTGAGAGATAGTATTTCACTCGACCATTCGACTTTGATGAACATTGCGTTAACGTCTCAAGATAACCTGTGTCGTCTCTCACAAATGGACGAATGGTCCCAACCAGCATTTTCATTAATGAAGTAATACGATAACACAAAGCAAATCAATTCTCGCGACGTCTTCTGATCTATAAATATTGATTCACTGAAACTAATTTGTTTGATAGACGGCGACAGTCATGTGTATTCATGATATTTGTCTCTCTATATAGTCTGTTACTGTGCTTTTATAAGACACTGACCAGTTATCTAATTAATTTGAAGATAGTTCAAGTGGTAATCCGAACACTTTCATTATTTCTATGATTGTCTGGAGTTAATACAAATCGTCGATTATTAGATTGAACATGGGGAGAACCAACTGAAATGAACAATTGCTAGGGAGTCGTGGTCACCTTCCACGAACATACACATCAAAAAGGACAACCAGAATCAACATGAATAATTAATTCATCGCATTGTCAGCGACAATGCGCCCGTCTGTTACAATGATGTCGATGTTGTGTAAATATTGCACAAATTGCACCAAGAAAAATGAATCTGGTGCATTGACTGTGTCATATTTGCAATGAAATGTTCCGTTGCATCAATAAGAAATTAGAAAAATGGGTCGAATGGCATTCTTGGAAAATGACGTCAGTGTAACGTCATCAGTGCGGCCATCGAGGACGTTTTAATTTCTTGTAGAACCTGACCCAAACATATAGTGTTTTAGGTTTTAAGCCTCAGAGATAAACAAAATATTCAGGGGGAAAAGCGGTCCACCCCCACCCTTCCAAGCTACTGTACACCGCAAATCACACAGGCCAGATAGCTTCAAATGTGTTATTCGAGTCGGACAGAGATTTTCTATACACAAATACAAAATACATGTAGAAAGCAGTGCAGCTGAGGAAAGCTACTGGCCTGAGCAGGTATAAGGTATGACTGCTATTAAAGTTTGCGTAAGAGATTATTTTTGAGCAAGAAGTTCCATACAAACACATATGGATATCGACATCGACAGCCTTTGTATAGAGCAGATGCCTTTCAAATTTGTAGCCTATTTCTCGCATGTAGTCGTAATAACAAATCTTTGAAGGAGGCATCGATGTATACTATTCATCAGGGAGTTCAGTACTATGAAGCTGCGAGTTCGTCTATTTATGTATAGCAAATTTTAAAGCAGGATCTAAGTCAGTAACAAATAAATCATTATTATTAGTCCAATAGTGTTGTTGACTTTTATCTGGTAATCTATAATAAGTTGAAATATGTCAACATAATATTTGATTTATATGACAGTTAACGTGGGCTAATTGTGAATCAATCGAACGTTCCTCACAGCTGAAACATGTCAGCCTTTCTAATGACTGAGAACAGGGACTATTTTCTGACAGTTCTTTAATAATACATTGTGTCTGTTTTATCATTGAAATCGAATGATCGAATATCCTATGTATACAAATACTTAAGGCGGGTCTCCATTGTTGTCCATTGCGATGAAATGATTTGCCAAATATAATATCAAAAATTATACTTGAGACATTTCGGCTCCTATCGAACAACGATTTAAGCGGAAAGATGCACATGGTGGATAAGAAGTCCAAATGAACTGCATTCATAAATATTTGTATATTTTTCGGTTTTTCGCTTAATGGCTTCCATTGTTAAGAGTGAGTTTTCCATTCAGTTTTTTCTATCTAATGACAGTGATTAACCAATTGTTACTTCGAATTCGTATCGATCTCCTCGCTGTTAACTACGTCCTAAGCAACACGCGACCATTTATAATGTTCGACCACCCTCCAGCGAAATACTTTGTGATGTGCCTGTCAAATTTGCCAATAAAAACCTTGTTGATTTACAAATCTATATATGTTTGTATTCTGAGGAGACCATCAATAGACATCAACGATTTGAGTAGTGTTTGTAAGATACATACAGATGATGTCAGATGCGACATTTAGTGGTTAGTTATTGTCCGTACATATTTGTTTGTTGCGACATTCAACCTCCACATGTACACCGAATTATGTGGAAAGATATATACATGTAAGTTATGACATTGTAAATTATTCGGCCTTTCGTTTCAGGATACACAGAATTTTTCGATTCCACTTGTATCTAGTGACAGAGATTGAATACTCTTTACATCGAGGTTTTGCCGACCTCTTTGAAAGTTAGTTACTAAATGACATCACCGGTTCAATCATCCCTCCAAAGGAATACATCGAACTCGGCTTGGCAAAATTGCAAAACTCTTGTTCATTAGCAGCTATATATATCTTTGTAATTTTATAACTAATAATATAGGTGAATGATTTTGGTTGGGTTTGGTAGATGAAGGCGTCAGATTCGACATTGAGTGGCAAGCCGTTATATTCGAAAATAACAGAAGGTTCGGTAAGATTAACGCCTCCACGATAACCACATCAGACCTAGGTTAAATATATGTAGAACTCGCATATCGTTTGAGTGTACACAGATGTGACATCCTGTGTATGTCTGAATACAAGGGTCTAGTCCGTCATCCAATGTTCAGCCCTCGTCCTTTAAAGAATTTCCGCGCCCATACTCCAAAGACCACATTCATATAATAGCATTAGCACCAAATTAAAAGAATTAAATTCATAGTATGCATAAAAATAGGCTAGTATCCTGCAAGAGAGAAGCAGTGAACAGTTTTCACTGATCCCGAAAAGACATCATGATGTTTCAAAAATATCAAATCCGTATCGCTGATCAGAGTTCTTAATCCATATGATTTTCGTTTAATTCGTTATCTAGAATATGATGTATCTCAGTCACACCTTGATTTTGACTGTGCATATGATACTATCAGAATCTTGTAATACGTGGGTTCATACGGCCCCTAACCCCACTTAAAATAACATCCGCTTGTTATTTGCTGAAATCGCAGATCCACTCGTATACTCCCTCGTATACTTCAATTTCTTATTGTTAAAAACCACTTTGGCAATACAAAAAACTGTAGTATCGTACTTGCTTATCGAGAGTGAGATAATTTGCGTTATAGGCAGAGGGCCTGCAATAAAACCATTGTCAACAAAATTTGTGAAAACAAGACGAGCATGTTTCATATTGGTTGATCAGAATAAATATACCCTTAACCTCCTTTGGGAGAAATAATTGACATTTCGTATATTTCATCATTACAATCGATCAAATTTCCATTTGAAATAAATCCGCTACTAAGAACGAAAGCTGTATTTATTCCATTGCGATGGTGAAATATTTGGTCAACGATAATAGCGAAAATTTGTTGTTGCGACATTCCAGCTCCTCGTGTAAACCAAATTATGTGGACAGATGCACTTGTAAGATGAGTGCAACTGAACGCATTCCTAAACGTTGTCATAGAAATATTCGGTCTTTCGGTTTGTAGGAGTTCGTTCTTGGGAATGAATTATGCATTCAGTAATAACAATGATTGGTCTTGGGTTACAGCGAATCTGTGTCGACCTACCCCTTCAAATGTTTCAGACACTACCAATTATAATGTTTCATCTTCCATTGATGATGCCACAATATGTGTTTCTTCATGCAAAACGTTTTTTGTCCAAATTAATATTCTGGTTGAGCGAAACAAGTCGGCAATAAGCTTATAAGGGTAAGTATCACATTGTTTTACCACAACGGAGGACCTGCAATCGACCAACTGTTTAAAAATATTCGACCAATATGTTCATGGTGGTTTCCTCGGCTGTATCATAATATTATTTGGTGTTCTTGATGGCACACCAATCCGTTTAGAAAATGTGAAATCCCATAAATTATGTTTTAATGTGAACAATTTTTCATGGAAAAGAACCCAATTAATTTAATTTTGATGACCTCTATGCTTATAGAGCCACCGCCGGTGTGATGGTTAAGAGTGTCCTGCAGATTAGTGTCCCTTCATATGCTTTTCTATTGCAACTAAGCGCGGACACTAATCTCCAATGTGGAGAAAAATGTCCTAGCTGGATTAAAATATAGGAGCATGACAATCGTAGCCAGTGGACACTCTTATGTTGGCAATGTTGGAAGTTGATGCTGGGTCGACATCGGGCCTTACCGACTAGTCTTTTGTGTTAAATGCCGTCATTTTCATCTGACGACGATACAGCTCACCAATCTTCAGTGTACGGTTTCTCACAACGACACAGCTCGCCAATTACCAATATACGAGTTGTCAGAGCATTTCCATCATAGCTGTCTAGATTTGTATCTAATACCGCTTATGCCGGTGCTAGGGGCCGTGTGGTGATGTCATCCAAGTTGCCACATGAACAGGTACAATAAAAGCGTATCACGAATCGTTAGATTCTTGGTCTGTGCTTTAGAATAGGTTAAGCAGACGACTATACTGTGAAGTCATGTGACTCTGTCAGTATGTCGGCACCTCTTCCCACTTTCCTTATATGCGTTATAATTAGCCTCCACACGGGCATAGCGAATATGTACCACGGCAAAGTGCCACGAACAGATCTCTCAGTGACCATAAAGTAGCGAGAAATATGGATATGTCTTCGAAACTTGATTTCTGGTCAGCTGCAACTGGCTCTCATAAACATCTGCAAAATATGTAGCTGTTGTTGACAGAATCGGATTGAATCTTGATTGGAGTGCTATTGACAGTTGCTATTATGTACAGCTTAGATATCTAGGTGACGGAAGTTCTTCGTTGTAAGTCGAGGAAAACCTAAATATACGAATAAAGCTACCCAGATATGTATAATACATTGAATTGTAGTCTATTTCTTCCTTGCTGTTTTTAACAACATCAAATAATTAAAACTTGAATAGCATGGACGCACTAGGTAAGTACAGTAGCATATATCACGCTCAATGCTGATTGGGAGCTATGTAAAGATTCTTGGTGATAAATATCGAACTAGTAGATGTCATAAATAAAATATCGTTTCAGCAAATTACGTTTCTTCGATGAATGGAATATTCCTGTGTGTGACGATCACCACATGTGCAAATGAAAAAAATATCGAATCAGACTGCTTTACTGGAGAATAATCAACAAGAAACGATGATGGATTGAAGACTACAGTAAATATTTAACATTGGTATTTCCGGATATAGCCATACCCGCTGGTGGAGGATTTGCGTCATGTCTCATAGTCGATTTATTGTCGTACTTTATCACACACACGAAGGGCTGTGCCCACAATCTCTACCTTGCCAGTAATTATTCTGTAAAAATAATTGGCTTTTACGCTGTTGATGTACAGGTTCTATAATTATTCAGATATAAGATAACATAGTTTGAATTATCTCATGATATATAATTGGCGTATCTGCGATAACGTTAAATTAACGACTTTTCGCTTGATGTTTAGGTATTTTATACTACTGGCCTTTGCTTATCATTTAGATTCAAGTATGAATAACTCTCCATTGGTACCGGTAACATTTTTCATCGACTATATCATAGCCCCGATGAATGTATCAACAAAAACAGAAATCTTTTAAATTTTTGCGATTCCCCATCTTTATAGCGAACTCTGTAAACTGGCTGATCATTAAAACAGGCAGGATCAATTAGGATAACTGCTTAAAGGTCATAACAATGTTCATCAGCTAGGTTTTATCCCTTTCAACACGAACGATTCGGCCTGTAACAATAAATATAGTATCATATTTTCGTATTGTGAGTGAGATCGTCGAGATAACCTTACGTAGAGAGACTTCATATTGCTATAAATTGTTTGGGTAAAATATGGAATAATCTCGGCGAATCAATCAATTTGGATGCCTTTGTCGTGAAATCGTTTTTAGTATCATTACTTTCTGAGAGATAAATTGATTGATTCAATGCAAATTGGGACAGAGACAGACTCAAGGTGCGGATGCAAAGTGGTGTACATATTAAATGGATTGGTTTAATGCAATTTTGAGCAAAATGAGACACATAACATGACCAACGGTGTACACATACCCATCTCATTTATGAACGTCCATGGAAACCGTCTGTGGATGACCGATAAGCCTATCTATAAGATTAAAGCCGTAATGTCTGTCTGTCCGTCCGTCTGTTTGACTGTGTTTTTTATAACTCGGCAACCACACGGTGTAGAGATACAATGTATACATAATTTGAAAGGTATTGATCAGGAGAGTGACCTAGACCTAATTTCACCGTGGATGGGGAAATGCCACGCCCATATATTGTTTCCTTTGTTATAAGTGTATACTCGACATGCACGATAGACCACATACAATCAATGGAGATCCTGATGGTATATATGAATTCAGAAGCTGTATTTAGTACGCCAACTACAAGCATCAAATCCTACGTTCACCAGATGGCCGTCGTCCAAAATGTGTTGTCGATAACATTAAAGAGATGCAATTTATACGTCATATTAAAGGTCTTGCTCAGGAGAATGACAGAGAACTGTTTGAAAAGGGGTCCTAAAGGGTGAGTCTGGCCAGATTGAGTTTTCCTTTGTTATAAGTATATATGCATTCAGTATAAATGAACACATGTCATTATCTTGCATTCAGTACATATCTGTCGCCCACATTGTGTTTTTCCAATACGTGCTTGACCTTGAATTACCGTAAACAATGTAAAAGCTAGATATTCTACTATGGGATCAATATTTCAGACTCATATGAATTACCGGAAAATATGACTATGTTGTATTGTTGGAAACAAATTGCTGATAAAAAAGTACAGTACCAGGATAATATAAACGTCCAAATAATTGCAGAGTTATTCATATATATCCGCATTGGTTGGCCAAGGTGTTGATTACAGTAAAATCGTACCGTGGAGTGTTTATCTGGAATGAGTTTATGGACGCTAAACTACCAAAGTATTGCCAAGTGTATCTACAAGGTATTCCCTTTCTTCTGTATATTTCAATCTGCAAACTATGTATGTGTTAATAAACCTGACAGGTTATAATAATACTGTCATCGCATGGACAGGGTTTTGAAACAGAAGATAAATGATTTCACCTCGCCGCCTGAAATACATCACCCATTCCTATCTCAGGAACCACCGGGAGTACAGTCACGATTCATATCTCATTGGACCGCTCTCGCAAACGGTAGTGCCACGAAGGTTTTTGTTGTGCTGACAAGGAAACTGAAAACCATTAAAGAGATGTATATGTATCTCCATAAAGCCTGGAATTTACTGAATATTTTGTTCTCTAAAGTTTCAAAATTGTGAAATGTAAAATCGATGATCATTATTCCTATATTGAATTACACAGTGACATACATTTCCTCGTTATACATCTGAAAACATCATGGCGACAAACACATATATCTAGCAACTTGAAAATGTCATCAAATTGTGTCTGAACGTTAACACCTGAAGTAAGGTTCATCCATCGTACCTTATATCAGGCTATTTACGAAAGCAGGATTAATCGAGAAAGGATTAATCGTTACCTGGTTACTACAACAACTCGTTGCAGACAGTCAACGGCGACTGCGATGGTCACGATGAGAGAGAGAGAATTACGGTTTAACGCCGCGTTCAGCAATATTTCAGCTATATAGCGACGATCGAACAAAATTCTAAGTATTCAAGTTAATAACTTAGTAATCCAACACATTAAAACATACACTCATTAAAACTTATACAATAAACCGATTTCGCGCAAATAACCTAAGATACAGTCATCTTTCAGCCGACTAAAAAGATCTTCTAAAGTAGCTGCTCGATAAAAAGAATCTCTTACAATCTTAAAATCTCTACACAGGCAAGCCGTCACCAACCAGTACCACTCAGTAACTGATTGGCTGCTGATTGGTGGGCAACTGATTGGTACTGGTAGGAAAGGTCCCCTTGCAGTACCGTTCAGTTCCCCACCAATCAGTAGCCAATCAGTTACTGAGTGGTACTGGTCAGTTACCAATTGGTTACCAACTTGGTTGGTACCAACCTGTTACCAACCCTACTATTCATTCAGGTACCGTGCAGTCACCAATCAGTAACTTGGTGGGTACCAACTTGTGACCAAGTGGTACCCATCAGTTACCAACCCTAATATTCCTCCAGGTACCGTGCAGTCACCAATCAGTAACTTGGTGGGTACCAACCTGTGACCAAGTGGTACCCATCAGTTACCAACCCTAATATTCCTCCAGGTACCGTGCAGTCACCAATCAGTAACTTGGTGGGTACCAACTTGTGACCAAGTGGTACCCATCAGTTACCAACCCTAATATTCCTCCAGGTACCGTGCAGTCACCAATCAGTAACTTGGTGGGTACCAACCTGTGACCAAGTGGTACCCATCAGTTACCAACCCTAATATTCCTCCAGGTACCGTGCAGTCACCAATCAGTAACTTGGTGGGTACCAACCTTGTGACCAAGTGGTACCCATCAGTTACCAACCCTAATATTCCTCCAGGTACCGTGCAGTCACCAATCAGTAACTTGGTGGGTACCAGCCTGTGACCAAGTGGTACCCATCAGTTACCAACCCTAATATTCCTCCAGGTACCGTGCAGTCACCAATCAGTAACTTGGTGGGTACCAACTTGTGACCAAGTGGTACCCATCAGTTACCAACCCTAATATTCCTCCAGGTACCGTGCAGTCACCAATCAGTAACTTGGTGGGTACCAACCTGTGACCAAGTGGTACCCATCAGTTACCAACCCTAATATTCCTCCAGGTACCGTGCAGTCACCAATCAGTAACTTGGTGGGTACCAACCTGTGACCAAGTGGTACCCATCAGTTACCAACCCTAATATTCCTCCAGGTACCGTGCAGTCACCAATCAGTAACTTGGTGGGTACCAACCTGTGACCAAGTGGTACCCATCAGTTACCAACCCTAATATTCCTCCAGGTACCGTGCAGTCACCAATCAGTAACTTGGTGGGTACCAACCTGTGACCAAGTGGTACCCATCAGTTACCAACCCTAATATTCCTCCAGGTACCGTGCAGTCACCAATCAGTAACTTGGTGGGTACCAACCTGTGACCAAGTGGTACCCATCAGTTACCAACCCTAATATTCCTCCAGGTACCGTGCAGTCACCAATCAGTAACTTGGTGGGTACCAACTTGTGACCAAGTGGTACCCATCAGTTACCAACCCTAATATTCCTCCAGGTACCGTGCAGTCACCAATCAGTAACTTGGTGGGTACCAACCTGTGACCAAGTGGTACCCATCAGTTACCAACCCTAATATTCCTCCAGGTACCGTGCAGTCGCCAATCAGTAACTTGGTGGGTACCAAATTGTGACCAAGTGGTACCCATCAGTTACCAACCCTAACATTCTTTCAGGTTCCACACAGTTTGATATATCTTCGTGAAAGTACGGTCAAAGCAATGAAAACACTGGGCAATGTTAATTATTTAATGGTGGCTACCTTGTCCTTTATGAATGGAAATTGTATTACTTCTAAAAGTCAACTTGAATGCCACCGTCTCCCCTCCCTCCCCCATAGACTGCTATTGCTCGTATAACCTTTATATTTTCTTCCACTATAAGGGTTCCATATACTTGACAGTAAGATACCATGCAGTAAAGTCACAAGTGTAAATATACACGACTTACAAACCGGAATTGTACGTGATTCTGGTATAGCCTTCCAGCTTGGTTTCATCCATCCAGTCAATTACGTACTAATTTTTACGCTTGATTTTCTGCATTTTAGCATATTTTTAAGGCTAAATAGGGGTTTGATATGGGTTCGATGTCTTACACAGGTAATTTTTGACAGGTTGGTACCACTCAGTAACTGACCTGTTACAGGTCAGTTTTCAACTGATTGGTACTGCAAAAAAGGGCCCCCACTCAGTACCTACCTGTTGACAACTGACCTGTGACAGGTCAGTTACTGATCGGAACCAACCAGTTACTGAGACGGAGTGGTATCCATTGGTATTACTGAACTGTACCAAGCTGCAACAGAACAGTACCAACCTGTTACCAACTAGTTACCATGGTGATATGTACACATCCACTACTGAACTGTAACCACTCGGTACTGAGCTGTAATGGAACAGTACCAACCTGTAACAGAACAGTATCAACCTGTTACCAACCAGTTACCAGTAAGATATGTACACATCCACTACTGAACTGTAGCCATTCAGTACTGAGCTGTAACTGAGTGGTACCAACCTGTGACAGAACAGTACCAACCAGTTACACATCCACTACTGAGCTGTAACCACTCAGTACTGAGCTGTAACTGACCAGTACCAACCTGTTACCAGGAAGATATGTACACATCCACTACTGAACTGTAGCCATTCAGTATTGAGCTGTAACTGAGTGGTACCAACCTGTGACAGAACAGTACCAAACAGTTACACATCCACTACTGAACTGTAACCACTCAGTACCGAGCTGTAGCTGACCAGTACCAACCTGTAACAGAACAGTACCAAGCTGCTACTGATCAGTACCAATCAGTTACAGATGGCAATTATCCACCCAGTACTGAACTGTAACCACCCAGTACTGAACTGTAACCACTCAGTACTGGGCTGTAACTGAGTGGTACCAACCTGTAAACAGAACAGTACCAACCAGTCACACATCCACTACTTAACTCTAACCACTCAGTACTGAGCTGTAACTGATCAGTACCAACCTGTTACCAACCAGTTACCAAAAAGATATGTGCATATCCACCACTGAACTGTGACCACTCAGTACTGAGCTGTAACTGACCAGTACCAACCTGTTGCCAACCAGTTACCAGGAAGATATGTACAAGGCTGCTTTCAAAAATAATTTCTTATGCATTTATTTATATATAAATAATATGCTTTGAAAAATCATTATTAATCTATTTTTGGAGGAAAAAATAATTTTGGGATATTTGGGGAATTGATAAAAAATGTGTTGTCAAGATATTTTTTATACATTTTCAGAATACATTATTGATGTCTAGGATAAGTCTATGTATATGTCTAGTGAGTGGCGATTACCTCGGAGTGGTCCAAGGCGGTTCACTAGTGATCGTTAGCCAAACTGCTGAACCAGCATGGGTTGGAGCCCTGCTGGTGCATGTTTAAAAGTTTGCCAGTTACTTGCTCACCTCTCAGAGAATTCCGGCTTTCTCCACCATTAAAACTGGCTGTCACCATATGAGTGAAATAACCTTGAGTGTGACATTACCCCCCCCCCCCCATATGTCTCTACAGGAGAGCTGTGATAAGATATTAATTTACTAAGATCTGTATTATTCGGTATGCTATGTGGGATCACAAATATCAGAGATACCCATCAGTCCAAGAAGATAAATAAAGGATAAATAAATCCTCTTAGCTGTCATACACAGTAAAAGATTTCCTGAATTCAGATCTTGATCTGATCTGCACGACTGTCTCATAACAAATTACACGAGGTAAGCTTTGCATACTTAAAGTCTTTATTTTATGTATATTACATCTTTCTGTAAACCGTAAACCAACATGAATTGAACCCGGATCAATCTTACAACTGAAGAATGTCCGTAAATTGGATGACCGATGTAATATTTATGATCATGAAACGAGTCTGTAATTTGAAATACACTAGCAAGCATGTGAAGCAGGCAGGAATAAGTGTCCTCGCAATTGAGTATAAGGTAAAACGTGGTAACTTTGACAACTTTATCACCAAGCTGATTTGGAGACCAGAACCCACTATGTCAACACTGGGTACCATTAAGAATCCACACTGGATACATTTGGACCTGTTCTGATTAAGTGTGATAACCACAGATATTTATTGCATGTAAATTTTAAGAAGAACATGTGTCAATGTTACCCCATGGTGAATGCCCTGGGGTAACATTGACATGCATCATCAAAGTCATAGCAAACCAGCTGGGGTAACTTTTGACATGTTGAGCCAGGGTGACTTTGACATCATCATGGGAATCAGTGGTGAACGTGGTGTCAAAGTTACCCCAAATACACAAATTTACTGAAAATAGTGGCAACAAGAAAGAATTGGATGAAGCTACTACATCAATGATTACTACTTCTAAAATAGTGTATTTTTACTATAAACTCAAAACATTGCAATCTTCACCATACATGTTGTTTTTGTGTCAAACTTTTAACAGTTACACCAGTGCCAACTACAACATGTTAAGTGGCCATCTTATGAAGAGTGTCACATGGCTGGCCATCTACCCCCTGCTGCCTCAGCAGATAACAGCATCTTATATATAAATATGAGATAACTGTCTATGAGCTGTAACAGTATGCTAATATAACTAAAACAAAAAGGTGTCAAAGTTGTCCCACTGTCAAAGTTACCCCACGTTACCTTACTGGGCATATCTGCTTGCGTGCAAAATTTGGGTTGATAAATTTACAAGCTCTAAGATTCAACATTTAAAGAATTAGGAAATATTAAAAAACGCTAAAGTAAGTCATTGGTCAATGTTCTATTTATACCACTTTATCACATTCCCTGCTGGGTCACTACTGCTAGACTAGTATTTGGTCCTTGGTCATTAATTTGTCGATCGTGTTAAATGTCCAATCATCAACTGATCATGTTCAATCAGTATGTTGTGGTTAAAAGGTATACTGGACTGAAATACACACACTTTACATTTTTTAAGTAGTATTCTGAACAGGTTATGTTGTTGCACTAAACTGCCATGTTGGTTTTCTGGAGGAGGTAACCTGTTGGTAACCTGATTGACAGTAGTAATTGTCATCATGGAGAGATGTTGATAGTGCTCAGTTTTCACAAGTATATGCATGTATCAGTGGTTTCTGATGAATTTTCCCTCAGCAGCTAGGATTCATCCTCATTTGTCGTGTTGTGGTATGAACAGGAGAGGGTCTGAATTTTCAACATGTCTTGCTCTGGCTCTGTATTTAGTCATATCACCTGGTACTGCAAGCTGAAAGATAAATGGAAGTTTGAGGTAACACAAGAAAAAATAGGAGCAGTGTATTAGCACATGAACAACATGGTTAGTAAATAAAACATCCAGAGATATATTTGTAAGGATGGATCAGCATCTCCTTGGTTGGTATTAGACATTGTTCAGATTATATTTTAGTACCGTCGTCATGTACGTCTGTCCGTCTGTCCGTCACACCTTTCTCGTTACCAAGATATCTTCAGAACGACTTACCCTAGGCACACCAAACTTGCAGTGCACATCCGTATGCTTGTGACCCAGAACCCTATTGAATCTGGACCTGATTGGTTAGAAACTTTAGCGGCCATCTTTAATTTATGCGAAACCATCACAGCTTTCTTGTTACCAAGATATCTTTAGAACAACTTACCCTAGGCACCCCAAACTTGCACTGCACATCCATATGCTCATGACCCAGAACCCTATTGAATCTGGACCTGATTGGTTGAAACTTTGGCGGCCATATTTAATTTATGCGAAATCATTAATCTTGTGTATCTTAGGTACCATTTCTCTGTTCAGTGTGAAACTTGGTATAGATCATCGATGCATCAAGAAACTTCAAAGGAATGACCAAACCAGTTTCCCTGATTCGGTGAAAACCTTGGCGGCCATCTTTAATTTATGCAAAATCTTCAATGATATATATCTCTGATACCATTCAAGTGTTCTATACGAAACTTGGTATACAGCATCGATGTATCAAGAGATCTGCAATGTATAGCCACATCAGTTCCTCTGAGTGGCGGGAAGGATGGGCGGCCATCTTTAATTTATGCAAAATCATTAATGATCTCTATCTCTGATACTGTTCGAGTGCTCGATGTAAAATTTGGTATATATCATCGAAGCATCAATAGACTTACGATAAATGACAGTTCTGGCGTTTCTGATTGGGCGGAACCTTGGCGGCCATCTTTAATTTATGCAAAATCTTCAATGATATATATCTTTGATACCATTTCAGTGTTCTATATGAAACTTGGTATCCAGCATCGATGTATCAAGAGACTTGCAGTGAATAACCACATCGGTTCCTCTGAGTGGCGGGAAGGATGGGCGGCCATCTTTAATTTATGCGAAATCATTAATGATCTATATCTCTGATACGGTTCAAGTGCTCAATGTAAAATTTGGTATACATTATCGATGT
Source organism: Hanleya hanleyi (assembly GCA_036873755.1). Taxonomy (NCBI): domain Eukaryota; kingdom Metazoa; phylum Mollusca; class Polyplacophora; order Lepidopleurida; family Hanleyidae; genus Hanleya; species Hanleya hanleyi. Next base: position 28,231 of record JAVTVY010000197.1, read on the forward strand.
ATCAATAGACAGCTCTGGTTTTTCTGCTTGGGCGGAAACCTTGGTGGCCATCTTTAATTTCAGGCCTTGCTTTTCGTCGAAATTCACGGGTATCCAAACGGATACTCGCAATTTCAGTTTACGGGTATCTACCAGTATCCACTAAAGTGACGAAAAATTGAAGTGTGGAGATTAAAGTGGAATAAACATTTATGTACTCTTTTCATGTTTACTGTTGTTAATAGGATAATTGATTCTCACATCATGTTGTTCCCCACCGCTGTGTTGCCATTCGATTCACTGAGCTGATATTTGACCGTTCAATCAACTGTCAATTTTACTGTGATAGGATGAGTGGATAAACTTTCTCTTGAGCAATCACAATAACATGCAGCATGATTTATGAAATTGTGTCAAGGATTGTCTCCTTCAATTAATTTAATTTGGAGCTGTAATTTGGAGTCACTTCAAAATTTTCGATTTAAGGTTATGGACCTTGATTATATTCTCATTATGGACTAAAAAATAGCTCTGTCTCTCACTATGAATGTCACGGGTCACCAGCTCAGCTTCTGACTTCATTCATTACGAATGTTTATACTTAAGTGCTGCATATATAGTAATACCATCTTCATGACACCTAGCATATAACTTAAATATGTTGATGAATTGAACAAACACACAATATGAACTTAAAATTGAGTGATATAAGTCAAGAAATTACGAACAATTCCAATGAACACACATTTGAGAAGTTCACCACAGCACTAACTTCAGGGATTATAATGAGTTAATTTCGTGTTTTCGTCGTTATGTATGAAGACAAAACCATCCTTTACATTATCTGGCCATCCGTTGTAAGCCTGTACAGATATTGTCTTTCCTTTCGACATTTTCAAGCAGATTGGAATCAAGCCCTCTCGTGTCCTCCATGTTTACCGTTTGTAAACATCGACCATAACACGATAGTTTCCGCAATTGCATTCTCCTATGCACGGTTGTTTGTGTAAATGCCCGTAGCTACAGATGATACGACGAAAATCGCCCAGTACAAGAGAATGCACGCAGCTGCCATAATTCGTCGCCCACTTAAGGCGTCGTAAAAATATGAACTTCCGCCATTTGTAAAGCCTGCGGTCGATGATTTCTAGGTAAACTATCGTTTATTAAAGCCGAATATGGTTTTTTTGATAGACAACATTTTCCCCAGACATTATTTTACGGGTATCCAAACAGATTCCCGTGAAGCGAATGAACGGGTATCTCCACGAGTATCGGATACCCGGATACCCGTCGAAACGCAAGGCCTGAATTTATGCAAAATCTTTAATGATGTTCATCTTTGATACCATTTCAGTGTTCTATATGAAACTTGGTATACAGAATCTATGTATCAAGAGACTTGCAATGAATAACCACATCAGTTTCTCTGAGTGGGAAGGATGGGCAGCCATCTTTAATTTATGCGAAATCATTAGGGATCTCTATCTCAGATAATTTTCAAATGTTTGATGTAAAATTTGGTATACATCGTCGATGCATCAACAGATGATGATGAATACCGGTTTCTCTGATTGGACGGAAACGTTTGAGGCCATTTCTAATGGCAAAATTTTTCATAATCTGTATATTTGTTACTTGACTGCTTGGTGTTCCTGAAGTCTTGTTTTAAATTGAATACATTATGAATGGCTGGCGCCCAGAGCCGAGGGGTTTTCAGATGCGCAGCTTCGTATTCAAGTTTGGCATATTCTATTATAAAAGGTACCAAAATCTGTCATAGAAAAAATTGACATTAGCAACATTCCAAAATCAAGATAACCAAAGAAAAACAAAATGAATAGCTGTTAAACCTTTATAATATACTTTTCATTATCTGTTCACTACTGACTCATCAAGCTAGTAAAAAAATTTGAGCAAATGGGAATAATGAGAGATGAGAAAAAAATGGTGTCTAACATCAGCTCTGTCATGGTAGATAACACAAAAATTACCAACTTGTGATCTTGCCTAATATTGCCTAAACATAATTTTCATCAGTGCACGTGGCACAATGGCAACACTGAACCGATCACAAAAATATTTCGAACCTGTTTGTGATTATTTCTAACCCGTTTGTCACAATTTTATCCTACATGGTTGTCTCAAAGCAAGTAAAATAGCCAATGAATGTGCGAGTTTGTGGCAGAGATAGTGACAATGTACAAAAGTGTATTGATGTCATTGATAAAGGGCCACAACTCTGTGAACAATGAATTAAGAGTAAGAAAAAGTCACATCTGCCAGGTGACCCTAAAGCCCGTGTAAAAAAGTTACTGATATAATGGACCAGATAAGCTTATTTCTTGACGTTTACGATGACGTTTACGATACACAGGCATAATTCAGCAAAATATTTTAACGGGTAAAATATGTGACAATGCATATCTCTGCAAGGAACTAAGAATCTTCTAAAGAAAGAATGTCTCAATAAGTCGAGCACCCGTGGGGTTCCCGGGTGTGAAAAGGAATAGGACCCCAAGCCCACCCGTGTGGTTCCCGGATGTGAAAAGGAATAGGACCCAACGTCGTGATATGACTGAAATATAGTTGAAAGCGACGTTAAATCATATTCACTCACTCACTCTAAAAGTCGATTAATAGTAGCCAAGATATTGTCTGGATAAGTTCTGCCATACCGACAGGGACTGCATGCGAACACTCCCTTCCCCTTAAAAGACGGGGGGGGGTAAGAACATGAGTGACAGATGTGTTTATAACTTGTCAAAATACATATGCGGTACCGGTATCTATTACCCACATATCTATTCCTGGACATTTTTCTGAAGACTGCAGAGTAGGCCTACCCTCCATATTCCCCATGTCATACTGTATTTTACCTGGATGGAATAAAAATGTAATATGAAATTGGTCATTTCCTTTGAAAGGGTTTCATACAAATTTTTTAGTGATATATAATTTTCTTTTTCACATTAACCTTTCTTCCTTGAATAAAAGTTGCAATTATTTGAATATTCATTGAGTATTATCTTGATTCTCTCTCTAATATGAAGATCATTTTTGGTGAATAAATTTTGCTTCTGTGTTATTTTATCCTCCAAAATCGTACCGTATAGCCTCGGGGCAACCCAGCCTCACAGCTGGCTGTTCCCGTCCATGCCTGGGGTATGGCTTCAATATGATTAACATTAATTTAGGAATTACAGATAAATTGCCATAAATAATGAAAAACAAAAATAAAATAAAAATAAAATCCTGGTGCGTGTGACGATTTTCTGACATTATCGGACGATGCATAGTTCACAAAACATCGAAGTTTCAGAAATATTTGATGTACAGAGATCAATTGAATTACGGAAAACCGGTGTACATACAGCCATTGAATCTTTACCCTATACTAGGTGTCAGAACAGTTATCGGACAGGTCAGTTATCGGACACGCATCTCGAGCGCACGTGTTGTGCTAGCTAAGATTCATAGCATCTCCCTTCCCTCACCACTATGCCGACAACAAATACATTTCCCTGGTGGTAATTCGAACATCTCCATGGCGCACTTATTATTACATTTGCGCCCTATTGGACCTTCATTACTTGAGAAAAAGGGCCGCCATGAATAAAAATACCCATAATCGGTGTTGTGATCATCATCCCCTGTATACACGGAGTCTATTATGACGGAAATGCCCATCTTCTTGACCCTCGATTTCAGGTGATTTTGAGGCTCCATAGGAATAATTTTAACGTCTGTAATTACTTTTTGACCGACGAATGGCCATTTAGTCTGCCATTTCTGTATTTTTATTCATGGCGGCCCATTTTCTCAAGTTGAAGGTCCAATAGGGCGCAAAGGTAATAATAAGTGCGCCATGGAGATGTTCGAGCTACCACCAGGGAAATGTATTTGTCGTCGGCATAGCGATGAGGGAAGGGAGACGCTATGAATCTTAGCTAGTGTTGTGCTCGTGATGACAAGGCAATAATATGTCAGAACAAAGGGGAGATCATTTCTAATTGTTATGCAAAATATAGAATTATAGGTAGACACGAAAGTCGAAAAATTGAAATGTAACATAAATTTTGTTTTGATCAAAATTCGAAAATTTCTCATGTTGTGGCGGGGTGCGAAATTCGATCTACCACCCTGTCTTCCGGATCTTGCTCTCAAGTAAATACGTATAGAAATTGAACAATGATCATATCATCTTAAACGACAGAACTAACGATTGTCATGCACAAAACTTGAAAATACATTGTACTTCAACGTCAAATTCTTGTTCACGATGGGTGTCCGATGACTGGTACTGTCCACGGTGGGAACTGAGCTGAAAAGTCGATTTAAAAATAGCTCTCGCACTTGCAGAAGGGAGTGACGTCATGGATTGAATTCATAAT
>JAVTVY010000198.1:0-36896 GCA_036873755.1 Hanleya hanleyi
GGATATGGGACACAGTGGGACAAGCCATATGTAGCTCCTATGGCAAGGACAGGGAGCACATCACAGTATTATCAGCAGAAAGCCACCACCCCCATACAACTTCTATATTGATTACAAGTGAAAACTATTATTGGTAAAAAGTTAGGGGCAAAACAAAATTGTTTTTGAGCAGTTCAAGCAAATTTTTAGGACTGATGATGATATTTTGTTATACCAAGTTTTCAGCACTACCGGTACTTCATTGCTGTTTTATTACTACTGAGAAAGGATGGCTACAATTTAATTATATCCATTTATTATCTCAGATGTATGTATCAGTTTTTTTCATAAAAAAGAATTGCTCATGCTCCCGGGGCAGACTGGGACATTATTTTTTGCTGGGGCAGACTGGAACAATAGTAATCAAATGGTGAAATTTACTCTCATCCTAAAATGCTATTAAAGTGCATTATTTTATTTCCTAGATAGTAGTAATGGCTAATCCTATCAGATTTGATGAGTTTTACTAACGCTTTCAAAGTCAAATGCTTTCATTGGCACGAGAATCACACAAAGTATTTTTTCCTCAAACTTAGCCTCTGCGAAATATTTTATGTAAAGCAGGGGTCTACAATTGCAACTAACTTGACCATCGCTGTTAAATCTTCTAAACTCCTATGAAACATATTAGTATATACTTGATTTAAAATATATTTCGATTATTGTCACACCGCACCCCAGTGGGTGTCCCAGTGCACCCATATCCGGGGCAAACTGGGACATTGTTTTTTAACTTTTTAAAAACGAATTCTGGAGAAAAATATTATATTTCACAATATGTTGTATGATTATGACATACTAAATAGGAGCTATAACTAGAGCATAGAAAGCTACTTCACAGAACAATAATACCATAGATTTTTGCAATATGGTGTCCCAGTGTACCTCAATCTCCCCTACAGTGGACTTGATGGACAGTTTTCTGCAATGCCCACCAGTGATCATACCATACATGGACGTGGCATACTGTATTCACACTACAGTGAACATGGTGGACAGTTCTGTACAGTGGCCACCAATGATACTACTGTAATTGAATGTGGTATACTGTATTCTCAGTACAGTGGACAGCTCTATACAGTGACAGCTAGTGATCATACACACTACATGGACGTGGTATATTGTATTCACAGTACAGTGAGCATGCATGTACAATGACCACCAGTGATAATACCATACATGGGTCTGATATACTGTATTCACAGTACAGTGAACATGGTTGTCAGTTCTGTACAATGACCACCAGTGATCACACCATACATGCACGTGGTATACTGTATTCACAGTACAGTGGACAGTTCTGTACAGTGACAGCTAGTGGTCATACTACACATGGTCGTGTAAAGTGACCACCAGCGATACTACTGTAATTGAATGTGGTATACTGTATTCACAGTACAGTGGACATGCATGTACAATGACCACCAGTGATAATACCATACATGGGTCTGATATACTGTATTCACAGTACAGTGAACATGGTTGTCAGTTCTGTACAATGACCACCAGTGATCACACCATACATGCACGTGGTATACTGTATTCACAGTACAGTGGACAGTTCTGTACAGTGACAGCTAGTGGTCATACTACACATGGTCGTGTTATGCTGTATTCGCAATACAGTGGACCACCAGTGATCACACCATACATGCACGTGGTATTCTGTATTCTCAGTACAGTGGAAATTTCTGTGCAATGACCACCAGTGATCATACGATAGATAGACGTGGTATACTGTATTCACAGTACAGTGGGCAGTTCTGTACAATGGCCACCAGGGATCATACCATATATGGACGTGGTATACTGTATTCACAGTACAGTGGACAGTTCTGTACAATGACCACCAGTGATCATACCATATATGGACGTGGTATGCTGTATTCACAGTACAGTGTACAGTTCTGGACCATGACCACCAGTGATCATACCATATATGGACGTGGTATACTGTATTCACAGTACAGTGGACATGGTGGACAGTTCTGCACAATGACCACCAGTGATCATACCATAGAAAGACGTGGCACACTGTATTCACAGTACAGTGGACAGTTCTGTGCAATGACCACCAGTGATCATACCATATATGGACGTGGTACTGTATTCACAGTACAGTGGACATGGTTGTAGTGTACAATGACCACCAGTGATAATACTATATACATGAACGTGGTATACATTATTCACAGTACAGTGGACAGTTCTGTACAATGACCACTAATGGTCATACCATACTTTGTGTAGTATACTTCATTCACAGTACATTGAACAGTTCTCAATGACCACCAGTGATCATACCATACATGGACGTGGTATACTGTATTCGCAATATATTGGACAGTTCTGTACAATTCGCTGTACAGTGGACAGTTCTGTACAATGACCACCAGTGACATACAATATAAAGATGCGGTACACTGTATTTACAATACAGTGCACAGTGCTGTACAATGACCACCAGTCAGCATACCATAGATGGACGTGGTATACTGTATTCACAGTGCAGTGGAGAGATCTGTACAATGACCATCAGTTATCTTACCGTATATAGACGTTGTATATTGTATCCACAGTACAGTGGACATAGTGGACAGTTCTGTACAATGACCACCAGTGATCATGCCACACTGTGATGTGGTATACTGTATTTACAGTACAGTGGACATGGTGGACAGTTCCGTACAGTGACCACCAGTGATCCTACTGTAATTGAATGTGATAAACGGTATTCACAGTACAGTGGATAGTTCTGTACGATGACCACCAGTGACCATACCACACGTGGATGTGGTATACTTTATTTACAGTACAGTGGGCATGGTGGACAGTTCCGTACAGTGACCACCAGTGATCCTACTGTAATAGAATGTGGAATACAGTAATCACAGTACAGTGGACAGTTCTGTACAATGACCACCTCTTATCATACCATACATGGACGTGGTATACTGTATTCACACTACAGTGAACATGGTGGACAGTTCTGTACAGTGGCCACCGATGATCCTACTGTAATTCAATGTGGTATACTGTATTCACAGTACAGTGGACAGCTCTGTACAGTGACAGCTAGTGATCATACACACTACATGGACGTGGTATATTGTATTCACAGTACAGTGAGCATGGTGGACAGCTCTATAAAGCGACCACCAGTGATACTACTGTAATTGAATGTGGTATACTGTATTCACAGTACAGTGGACATGCATGTACAATGACCACCAGTGATAATACAAAACACGGGTCTGATACACTTTATTCACAGTACAGTGAACATGGTTGTCAGTTCTGTACAATGACCACCAGTGATCACACCATACATGCACGTGGTATACTGTATTCACAGTACAGCGGAAAGTTCTGTACAGTGACAGCTAGTGGTCATAATATACATGGTCGTGTTATGCTGTATTCGCAATACAGTGGACTCAGTGGACAGTTCTGCACAATGCTCAGTACAGTGGAAATTTCTGTGCAATGACCACCAGTGATCATACCATAGATAGACGTGGTATACTGTATTCACAGTACAGTGGGCAGTTCTGTACAATGGCCACCAGGGATCATACCATATATGGACGTGGTATGCTGTATTCACAGTACAGTGTACAGTTCCGTACCATGACCACCAGTGATCATACCATATATGGACGTGGTATACTGTATTCACAGTACAGTGGACATGGTGAACAGTTCTGCACAATGACCACCAGTGATCATACCATATATGGACGTGGTATATTGTATTCATAGTACAGTGGACAGTTCCGTACAATGACCACCAGCGATAATACTATATAAGGACATGGTATACTGTATTCACATTACAGTGGACAGTTCTGTGCAATGACCACCAGTGATCATACCATATATGGACGTGGTATGCTGTATTCACAGTACAGTGGACAGTTCTGTACAATGACCACTAATGGTCATACCATACTTTGATGTAGTATACTTCATTCACAGTACATTGAACAGTTCTGTACAATGACCACCAGTGATCACACCATACATGGACGTGGTATACTGTATTCGCAATATATTGGACAGTTCTGTACAATTCGCTGTACAGTGGACAGTTCTGTACAATGACCACCAGTGACATACCATATAAGGATGTGGTACACTGTATTTACGATAGAGTGCACAGTGCTGTACAATGACCACCAGTCATCATACCATAGATGGACGTGGTATACTGTATTCACAGTACAGTGGACATGGTGGACAGTTCTGCAAATTGCCCACCAGTGATCATACCATAGAAAGACGTGGCACACTGTATTTACAGTACAGTGGACAGTTCTGTGCAATGACCACCAGTGATCATACCATATATGGACGTGGTATGCTGTATTCACAGTACAGTGGACAGTTCTGTACAATGACCACTAATGGTCATACCATACTTTGATGTAGTATACTTCATTCACAGTACATTGAACAGTTCTGTACAATGACCACCAGCGATCATACCATACATGGACGTGGTATACTGTATTCGCAATATATTGGACAGTTCTGTACAATTCGCTGTACAGTGGACAGTTCTGTACAATGACCACCAGTGACATACCATATAAGGATGTGGTACACTGTATTTACAATATAGTGCACAGTGCTGTACAATGACCACCAGTCATCATACCATAGATGGACGTGGTATACTGTATTCACAGTGCAGTGGAGAGATCTGTACAATGACCATCAGTTATCTTACCATATATAGACGTGGTATATTGTATCCACAGTACAGTGGACATAGTGGACAGTTCTGTACAATGACCACCAGTGATCATGCCATACTTTGATGTGGTATGCTGTATTTACAGTGCAGTGGATATGGTGGACAGTTCCGTACAATGACCACCAGTGATCCTACTGTAATTGAATGTGGTAAACGGTATTCACAGTACAGTGGATAGTTCTGTACGATGACCACCAGTGACCATACCATACGTGGATGTGGTATACTTTATTTACAGTACAGTGGGCATGGTGGACAGTTCCGTACAGTGACCACCAGTGATCCTACTGTAATAGAATGTGGAATACAGTAATCACAGTACAGTGGACAGTTCTGTACAATGACCACCTCTTATCATACCATACATGGACGTGGTATATTGTATCCACAGTACAGTGGACATGGTGGCCATTCTGTACAAGGAGCGAGTAGTAGAGTTTATCGTCGTTTTCAACCTTGTTAGTCATGTCACGATGGTGCCTACATGTGCCAGAACACAAGAGTGCTCACAGTTCCTATTACCCTGGACACTGATCTGCCCAGCCAGTACAATACCCGGTCATCAATTCAAGTATTGACCATGCTTAACGATGCAATGTCCACCAGTGATCATAACATACTTGGATGTGGCATACTGTATTTACAGTACAGTGGACATGATGGACAGTTCTGTACAGTGACCACCAGTGATCATACCATACATGTACACTGACGTGGTATACTGAATTCACAGTACAGTGAACATGGTGGACAGTTCTGTACAATGTCCAACAGTGATCACACAATACATGGACTTGGTATACTGTATTCACAGTACAGTGAAAATGGTGGATATTTCTGTACAATGACCAACAGTGATCACACAATACATGGACTTAGTATACTGTATTCACAGTACAGTGAAAATGGTGGATAGTTCTGTACAATGACCAACAGTGATCACACAATACATGGACTTGGTATGCTGTATTCACAGTACAGTGAACATGGTGGATAGTTCTGTACAATGACCAACAGTAATTACACAATACATGGACGTGTGTACTGTATTCACAGTACAGTGAACATGGTGGATAGTTCTGTACAATGACCACCAGTGATCATACCATACATGGACGTGGTATGCTGTATTCACAGTACAGTGAACATGGTGGATAGTTCTGTACAATGACCAAGAGTGATCACACAATACATGGACTTGGTATACTGTATTCACAGTACAGTGAACATGGTGAACAGTTCTGTACAATGGCCGACGGTGATCATACAAAACATGCAGCTCCGCAAAAAGATCGAGCTCTTTAGGGCGGCATATCATTTGAGGTTGCACGTCATTGGCAATGCACATCATTCAGAATAAGAATACTTAAAAAATATGATTTCTATGTCAGTGATGTTGAGGTTAGATTGAAGAAGGAACTATATTATAACTTCAAATAAAGATTACATTTCTTTTTGAAAGTAAGCTTAAACATCTCATTGCGTAGATCTGATGAATACATGTACATGTATAGTTAGGAACAATAGGTGTGCAATTTGGAGCACGTTCTTGGTGTAACTTTTTGTGATGATAGCTAGGTGAACAAAAAATCCATTTTCTGACAAAGCTGTTAACAACGCAATAGTTGGAGTAAAACTATCATTTCAAGTATGCGATGAGACACCTCACATTTGTATGCAAATAAAAGAATATAATGGCAACTGTGTCCAACCATACTGTAATGCTACATAATCATGTGCACCGGTAAAGACCGAGACATCACAAGTTTTAATGAGAGCTCGTGTGAAACACGAGAGAAGAGCATTTCCCCGAATACATGTGTAACACATAAATTGGCAGTACAGTGGACAGTTCTGTGCAATGACCACCAGTGATCATACCATATATGGACGTGGTATGCTGTATTCACAGTACAGTGGACAGTTCTGTACAATGACCACTAATGGTCATACCATACTTTGATGTAGTATACTTCATTCACAGTACATTGAACAGTTCTGTACAATGACCACCAGTGATCATACCATACATGGACGTGGCATACTGTATTCGCAATATATTGGACAGTTCTGTACAATTCGCTGTACAGTGGACAGTTCTGTACAACGACCACCAGTGACATACAATATAAAGATGCGGTACACTGTATTTACAATACAGTGCACAGTGCTGTACAATGACCACCAGTCAGCATACCATAGATGGACGTGGTATACTGTATTCACAGTGCAGCGGAGAGATCTGTACAATGACCATCAGTTATCTTACCGTATATAGACGTTGTATATTGTATCCACAGTACAGTGGACATAGTGGACAGTTCTGTACAATGACCACCAGTGATCATGCCACACTTTGATGTGGTATACTGTATTTACAGTACAGTGGACATGGTGGACAGTTCCGTACAGTGACCACCAGTGATCCTACTGTAATTGAATGTGGTAAACGGTATTCACAGTACAGTGGATAGTTCTGTACGATGACCACCAGTGACCATACCATACGTGGATGTGGTATACTTTATTTACAGTACAGTGGGCATGGTGGACAGTTCCGTACAGTGACCACCAGTGATCCTACTGTAATAGAATGTGGAATACAGTAATCACAGTACAGTGGACAGTTCTGTACAATGACCACCTCTTATCATACCATACATGGACGTGGTATACTGTATTCACACTACAGTGAACATGGTGGACAGTTCTGTACAGTGGCCACCGATGATCCTACTGTAATTCAATGTGGTATACTGTATTCACAGTACAGTGGACAGCTCTGTACAGTGACAGCTAGTGATCATACACACTACATGGACGTGGTATATTGTATTCACAGTACAGTGAGCATGGTGGACAGCTCTATAAAGCGACCACCAGTGATACTACTGTAATTGAATGTGGTATACTGTATTCACAGTACAGTGGACATGCATGTACAATGACCACCAGTGATAATAACACGGGTCTGATACACTTTATTCACAGTACAGTGAACATGGTTGTCAGTTCTGTACAATGACCACCAGTGATCACACCATACATGCACGTGGTATACTGTATTCACAGTACAGCGGAAAGTTCTGTACAGTGACAGCTAGTGGTCATAATATACATGGTCGTGTTATGCTGTATTCGCAATACAGTGGACTCAGTGGACAGTTCTGCACAATGCTCAGTACAGTGGAAATTTCTGTGCAATGACCACCAGTGATCATACCATAGATAGACGTGGTATACTGTATTCACAGTACAGTGGGCAGTTCTGTACAATGGCCACCAGGGATCATACCATATATGGACGTGGTATACTGTATTCACAGTACAGTGGACAGTTCTGTGCAATGACCACCAGTCATCATACTATATATGGACGTGGTATGCTGTATTCACAGTACAGTGTACAGTTCCGTACCATGACCACCAGTGATCATACCATATATGGACGTGGTATACTGTATTCACAGTACAGTGGACATGGTGAACAGTTCTGCACAATGACCACCAGTGATCATACCATATATGGACGTGGTATATTGTATTCATAGTACAGTGGACAGTTCCGTACAATGACCACCAGCGATAATACTATATAAGGACATGGTATACTGTATTCACATTACAGTGGACAGTTCTGTGCAATGACCACCAGTGATCATACCATATATGGACGTGGTATGCTGTATTCACAGTACAGTGGACAGTTCTGTACAATGACCACTAATGGTCATACCATACTTTGATGTAGTATACTTCATTCACAGTACATTGAACAGTTCTGTACAATGACCACCAGTGATCACACCATACATGGACGTGGTATACTGTATTCGCAATATATTGGACAGTTCTGTACAATTCGCTGTACAGTGGACAGTTCTGTACAATGACCACCAGTGACATACCATATAAGGATGTGGTACACTGTATTTACGATAGAGTGCACAGTGCTGTACAATGACCACCAGTCATCATACCATAGATGGACGTGGTATACTGTATTCACAGTACAGTGGACATGGTGGACAGTTCTGCAAATTGCCCACCAGTGATCATACCATAGAAAGACGTGGCACACTGTATTTACAGTACAGTGGACAGTTCTGTGCAATGACCACCAGTGATCATACCATATATGGACGTGGTATGCTGTATTCACAGTACAGTGGACAGTTCTGTACAATGACCACTAATGGTCATACCATACTTTGATGTAGTATACTTCATTCACAGTACATTGAACAGTTCTGTACAATGACCACCAGCGATCATACCATACATGGACGTGGTATACTGTATTCGCAATATATTGGACAGTTCTGTACAATTCGCTGTACAGTGGACAGTTCTGTACAATGACCACCAGTGACATACCATATAAGGATGTGGTACACTGTATTTACAATATAGTGCACAGTGCTGTACAATGACCACCAGTCATCATACCATAGATGGACGTGGTATACTGTATTCACAGTGCAGTGGAGAGATCTGTACAATGACCATCAGTTATCTTACCATATATAGACGTGGTATATTGTATCCACAGTACAGTGGACATAGTGGACAGTTCTGTACAATGACCACCAGTGATCATGCCATACTTTGATGTGGTATACTGTATTTACAGTGCAGTGGATATGGTGGACAGTTCCGTACAATGACCACCAGTGATCCTACTGTAATTGAATGTGGTAAACGGTATTCACAGTACAGTGGATAGTTCTGTACGATGACCACCAGTGACCATACCATACGTGGATGTGGTATACTTTATTTACAGTACAGCGGGCATGGTGGACAGTTCCGTACAGTGACCACCAGTGATCCTACTGTAATAGAATGTGGAATACAGTAATCACAGTACAGTGGACAGTTCTGTACAATGACCACCTCTTATCATACCATACATGGACGTGGTATATTGTATCCACAGTACAGTGGACATGGTGGCCATTCTGTACAAGGAGCGAGTAGTAGAGTTTATCGTCGTTTTCAACCTTGTTAGTCATGTCACGATGGTGCCTACATGTGCCAGAACACAAGAGTGCTCACAGTTCCTATTACCCTGGACACTGATCTGCCCAGCCAGTACAATACCCGGTCATCAATTCAAGTATTGACCATGCTTAACGATGCAATGTCCACCAGTGATCATAACATACTTGGATGTGGCATACTGTATTTACAGTACAGTGGACATGATGGACAGTTCTGTACAGTGACCACCAGTGATCATACCATACATGTACACTGACGTGGTATACTGAATTCACAGTACAGTGAACATGGTGGACAGTTCTGTACAATGTCCAACAGTGATCACACAATACATGGACTTGGTATACTGTATTCACAGTACAGTGAAAATGGTGGATATTTCTGTACAATGACCAACAGTGATCACACAATACATGGACTTAGTATACTGTATTCACAGTACAGTGAAAATGGTGGATAGTTCTGTACAATGACCAACAGTGATCACACAATACATGGACTTGGTATGCTGTATTCACAGTACAGTGAACATGGTGGATAGTTCTGTACAATGACCAACAGTAATTACACAATACATGGACGTGTGTACTGTATTCACAGTACAGTGAACATGGTGGATAGTTCTGTACAATGACCACCAGTGATCATACCATACATGGACGTGGTATGCTGTATTCACAGTACAGTGAACATGGTGGATAGTTCTGTACAATGACCAAGAGTGATCACACAATACATGGACTTGGTATACTGTATTCACAGTACAGTGAACATGGTGAACAGTTCTGTACAATGGCCGACGGTGATCATACAAAACATGCAGCTCCGCAAAAAGATCGAGCTCTTTAGGGCGGCATATCATTTGAGGTTGCACATCATTGGCAATGCACATCATTCAGAATAAGAATACTTAAAAAATATGATTTCTATGTCAGTGATGTTGAGGTTAGATTGAAGAAGGAACTATATTATAACTTCAAATAAAGATTACATTTCTTTTTGAAAGTAAGCTTAAACATCTCATTGCGTAGATCTGATGAATACATGTACATGTATAGTTAGGAACAATAGGTGTGCAATTTGGAGCACGTTCTTGGTGTAACTTTTTGTGATGATAGCTAGGTGAACAAAAAATCCATTTTCTGACAAAGCTGTTAACAACGCAATAGTTGGAGTAAAACTATCATTTCCAGTATGCGATGAGACACCTCACATTTGTATGCAAATAAAAGAATATAATGGCAACTGTGTCCAACCATACTGTAATGCTACATAATCATGTGCACCGGTAAAGACCG
Source organism: Hanleya hanleyi (assembly GCA_036873755.1). Taxonomy (NCBI): domain Eukaryota; kingdom Metazoa; phylum Mollusca; class Polyplacophora; order Lepidopleurida; family Hanleyidae; genus Hanleya; species Hanleya hanleyi. The sequence goes on from JAVTVY010000198.1 coordinate 11,101, forward strand.
AGACATCACAAGTTTTAATGAGAGCTCGTGTGAAACACGAGAGAAGAGCATTTCCCCGAATACATGTGTAACACATAAATTGGCAATCTCAGGGTTTGAATCTCCCTAAAATGGGCACACCCTCTATTAGGTGTGGCAATTTTTTTAAGGATGGGACAAAGGGTGGGGCATATACCCATAGAGGATGAGCAATCGAGAATCATCCCTGGTAGTAGTGCCTCTGAGAAGGGATTTCTTTACCAATGGGCGAAACCCAGTGCGAGGCAACACCTACTTAATTTTGTGTTTCACGGACCCGCCGACATTGAAAAATTGAAAATCAGAATAAAAATGAATTTCAAATTGCCCCCTTTTTGTACGAATCTTGGAACATTAAGATTTCAAACTTTTCTTCATTCCGGATTATATGAAATATTAAACATTTATAAACAATGTTGGTATTTATTATCAATCACAAGCGTCTAGTCCGTCATTCATAATCCAGCCGTCGTCCATTAGAGAATATCCGCGTCCATAATTCAAAGACCTATTCCATATTCCATATAACAGTATTAGCACCAAACTCAAAAAGACAATCATAGTATACATAAACATAGGCTAGTTTCCTGCAAGAGAGAAGCGGTCAACAGTTTTCAATGATGCCGGCAAGACATCATGATGTTCCAAAAATATCAAATCCGTATCGCTGATCAGTATTCTTAATCCATAATATTCGTTGTAAAGTCGTCATCTAAAGAATGATGTATCTCAGTCAAACCTGCTATTGCTATGCCATATATCCTCCTTTGGAGATCTTTGTACAATAAAAGTTATCTCCCTTTAGGGAGCTCAGCTGGTTTACTCTGCGCATGCGCCCATGAAGTCCTCATCTTATTCTACTGCAGCCTATAGGTGTGTTTTGTACAAGGCCGTAGAGTGAGGGGAGGATGGGCTGGGCAATCAAAGCAATAGCAGCTTTGATTTGATAACAAATACCAACATTGTTTATAAATGTTTAATATTTATAGCTCAAATCTACACCTGCTATTGCTATGCAATACCACAAACAGATGGAGGTAGGGACCTCTGCCTTGTTGTAGTTCCTGAGTTCATGCAGAGTAACCGCTGAGATGATCGTGGATGTGGTACACTAATTTACTTCAACAGAAGGGTCCCGGGTCGTAGAGGCGCTGTGGGAATTCAGAGAGTAAAACCAGTAGACGGTAAGAAGGGTCACGTACATACCAGGTTTCTTAATCCGAATACCAGGTGACCATCTTATACCGCTGTAATCGCCGTCTCACACCATCTCTCAGTAGTCCCTTCGTCTCCGACACGGATGTACCTAAATAATACTCACCGATGTGTCGGGTCTTGTGAGCTGACTGGCTGGCTGGCTTGCTGCGACGATCGGTGCTATCTCCCCCCTCTTTTTTTGGAAACTAACGAACCACATGTTAGGCGGCTACCAGCGGCCTTTTGGGCGACACCAGCGGCCCTAGCGTGGACACTATATGTATGCACTGACAAGTCTCTCAGATAGTAGTCGATAAAAGTCGAATTGTCATTCCAAGTACAGGATTGGACAATGTCATCCATGGGTTATAAGTTCTTCCATAATGGCCATAATGTAGCGATGGCTCGTATTTCATGGGAAAATGCATGGGTAATATCTTCCATAATGGCCATGATGTAGCGATGGCTCGAAAGGGAAGATGCTCAGGCCAGAAGTGGGGGAGCGTCGAGGGCGAGTAGATATGTCCACTTAATTGTCTTGTTCAACAAAGAGGCAACCGTGTTCTTTGTGATGTCATAAGTTGCAGCTGGATGAAGAGAAAGAAAAACAGTCGACGAGACCCCCGAACTGGGTCGGTACGGGTGAGGTAGTGACGTATTGCTCGTACTGGACATAACAGGGTGTCATCATCAAGGTCGCGAATGAAGTCTGTTAATGCTGGGATAGAATACAGACGTGGATCACAAGGACCTTGGCGCACATCCTCATTTTGGCGATGAACTCTGGAGTGGGTCGGAAAGAGATGCGGGACCAATCTGCCGTCCAGGTCATCGACTTCCTCTCCAGGGCGTGAAGCTCGGATACTCTAGAAGCCAATGCGAAGGCCGTCGGGAAGGCAGTCTACTAGGCAACAGCTATATAGCGGTTGACTGTAGAGGTTCGAAGGGTGGGCGAAGAAGAGCGCTAAGAACCACCCTAAAATCCCACTTCGGTAGCAGTTGTCGGGTACGGCGAGACTGTAATGCGAAGGCACGTAGGAGGGCAGAGATGTTGTCATCCAGGCTAATGCCAATGCCCGTCGATGGACGCAAAACCCTGGCTAAAGCTGACCGGTACCCTTCAAAGGTGCTGATTTGAAACTTCCTATCTCGGTGTAGGTGAAGGATGAAGTCCGCAACTATGGGAAGAGAGGCAGCATCGGGATTGAATCCTCGACCTCGACACCAGGAGACGAAGTATGTCCACTTAGATTGATAGAGCTCTGATGTGGAAAATCCGTTGGCTGAAAAACCATCGTCTCTGCAGCTTCTGCTGAAAATCCTAGGTCTGTGAGTGCACCCTGTATAGTATGCAGACGTGTTAGTTGAGTCACTGAGATATGTGGTGGACTATCCCGTGAGGTGGACACAACAGGTTGGCCAAACTGGTAGGCAGCGTGGTGGGTCGGTGAGAAGAGGAACCAGAGCCGGAAACCATGGTCGACGAGGCCACCACGGGACGACGAGAAAGGATGACACAGTCGTGCTGAGCAATCCTTTGTAGAACTTCTGAAGCAGGACAATGAGAGGGTAGGCATATGCAAGGAAATTGTCCCAGCTGCTCGATAGGGCGTCGATGGCGAAGGCTAGAGTGTCCGGAATTGGGCTGACGAAGAGGGAGAGCTGTGCATTGCTCCTTGTCGATCAAGGGAAACTTCCAGATGCTGATGATGAGCCGACCCGGAACATGACGAGCGGTGTGATGACAGTGATGTTGCAGAGCCAAGACGAAGAGGATCCAAACCATATAAAATGTAGAGTAGGATCGGGTGGTGCCCATCTTGATGTGAGCAATAAACGGTCGAGTTGTCCGTTGCGATGAGAAAGGACGAATTCACCATAAGAGAGCTCCAATGCTGTACTGCTAAGATGACAGCTTCATCTCCAGAAGGTTGATATGAAGTCTAGCATCCGACGACGACCATCTGCCGGACACCTCAAGGTCGTCTAGATGGGCTCCCCAATCTCTCTCCGAAAACATCGGTGTAGAGATGGCGATCTGGAGCCGGTGATAGGAAAGGAACTGCCAGCATGACATTGTGACGGGACTGTAGAGACGCCAACACCGGAACTAGAGAATTGAAGGATGACATCTGAAGGTATGGATGACAATGATACTGCAGCGACCGAACTTGGAGACGACAGTAGTGAGTAAGGTCCTGCATGGATGTGAGAAGACCTAGAAGATCTTGTCAGGATGAAGGGGCTGTGAAGACGATGAAAAGAACTCAGTACCAACGTCTGAAGTTTGATCCACCGGTCTTCCGCGGGTCGTACCGTTGATGGACCGTGTCGAAGACTGTCCCAATGTAGTGACGAATTCGTGCCGCGAGCTGTGGTGACAGGACCCAGGCGGTGTACGACGTATTGCGCTGAATAGCGAAAAACATCACCTGAAGACGATCAATTTCCTTGGAGGCTAAGGGAGAGCGGTTTGGACAAAGGAAGTTGTCCCAGCTGCTCGATAGGGCGTCGATGGCGAAGGCTCGAGTGTTCGAAATTGGGCTGACGAAGAGGGGGAGCTGTGCATTGTTCCTTGTCGATCAAGGGAAACTCCCAGATGCTGATGATGCATTGGAAGATCTCCGGGTGAAGCTGCCATTCGGTCTGAAGAACGGTGTCGAGGCGAGAAAGATAATCTGCTAGGACATAGAGCCGACCCGGAACATGGTGAGCGGTGAGATGGCAGTGATGTTGCAGAACCCAGACGAAGAGGATCCAAACCATATAAAATGTAGAGTAGGATCGGGTGATACCCATCTTGATGATGTGAGCAATAAACGGTCGAGTTGTCCGTTGCGATGAGAAAGGACGAATTCACCAGAAGAGAGCTCTAATGCTGGACTGCTAAGATGACAGCTTCATCTCCAGAAGGTTGATATGATGTCTGGCATCCGACGACGACCATCTGCCGGACACCTCAAGGTCGTCTAGATGGGCTCGCTAGCCTGCCTCGGAAAACATCGGTGTAGAGATGGCAATCTGGAGCCGGTGATAGGAAAGGAACTGCCCGCATGACATTGTGACGGGACTGTAGAGACGCCAACACCGGAACTAGAGAATTGAGGGATGACATCTGAAGGTATGGATGAATATGATACTGCAGCGACCGAACTTGGAGACGCCAGTAGTGAGTAAGTTCCTGCGTGGATGTGAGAAGACCTAGAGGATCTTGCCAGGATGAAGGGGCTGTGAAGACGATGACAAGAACCAACGTCTGAAGCTTGATTCAGCGGTCTTCCGGGGGTCTTACCCGTTGATGGACTGTGTCGAAGACTGCTCCAATGTAGTGACGAAGTCGTGCCGCGAGCTGTGGTGAACGGACCCAGTCGGTGTACGACGTAATACGCTGAATAACGAGAAACATCACCTGAAGACGACCAACTTCCTTGGAGGCTAATGGAGAGCGGCTTTGAAAACTTCAATACTTGATCCAAAACGCGGTCCGGTACAGGCGGTTTGTCTGGGAGAAACCGTTGCGGAGTTTGTAAAACGTGAACGTAGGTTTCCTAAACTTGGTGTCCACAAGTTGACGGTGGTAAGAAGTAAATATGGATGCCCATGCTGGAGACAGAGCACAGGAAGTGAAAGCTGACGTCGACAAAGGTCCGGACGAAATGACAGAAGAAGCCGTTTTCACACGCTTGCGTCAAGAACGAGTAGAAGTAGAGACAATACTTGTAGGCTCGGGCGTCACAGGAACGACAGCAGTCAGTGCCGCCATCTTAACCTCAAAGGTAAACGCATCCGTGTCTACAGAGTTGACGTCCGGTGGGGGCGATGACTTCCGAACAGAAGCAGATGATGCAGAAGACGAACGACGATCAGGCTTTGAAACATCGTCGAGGTCTCGATGAAAAGGCGCAGATGCAATAGGGGAAAACTGGACCGGTGGCGTGGCAGGAAGGTTACGGGAAAAGTTGACAGACAACAGACGATCAAGTGGATGACATGGTTGTGACACGTTGATCGAAGGTAAAGATCCGCAAGCAGAAACCCGCTCGCGAGGTGGTGACCGAGAACGACGTCGTGAAGATCTGGAATGACGACGAGGTGATTGGGAACGGCATAGAAGCGTCGGGGAACGACGTAATGGCGTCCGAGAACGGCGTTGCGGCGTCCGGGAAGAAACGTTGTGGCGCAAAGGAACGCCGTTGAGGTGTACAGGAACGGCGTTGTGGCGTACGGGAGCAGAGTTATGGTGTACGAGAATGGCATTGTGGCGTACGGGAACGGCGTTATGGTGTACGGGAACGGCGTTGTGGCGTACGGGAACGGCGTTATGGTGTACGGGACAGCGTTGTGGCGTACGGAAACGGCGTTGTGGTGTACAGGAACGGGCCTAGAGGTAGAATCTTATCGTTACTAACGTCAAGATGCCAGAAATCGACCGAGGCAGAAACCGTAGGTTGCTGTAAAGCCGGAGCCCAAAGTGTCGCTGCGGGATCTGAACGAGGGACGATTGGTAACGGACGGGTCAAGGTCTTGGAAGGCAGTCGCGCAGCCAAAGAAAATACCTCATTCCATTTCACAATTTGAACTGACCATCAAATGTTTCTATACAACGAGATAACTGGTGTTTTTCAATAAAATCCATATCCTCAATCACCATCAATTTTTAGGTCAAATTCTATCAGTCCATCTCAAATGTATTAGATCAATTGATCATCCAGTTAATTATGGTAATCAAATTCATGATTTTTTTTACAATGCCGTAGCCCAAAGAGATGTTTTGGACGAAGCAGTCGTAGAAGAAGGAAGGGCTAAGAACGTTGAGGTGAAGTGAAAGCCCGTTGTAGAAGAGTACTAGGCTGTGGCTGAACATCAGCAGTAGTCGATAGAATGGAAGAACCGGAGCCCATAGTGTCGAATGATGTAGGCTCGGGCGATGGTAGCTCTCGAAGTTGAAGTAGACCGCCACTTGGAGACTGTGTCCTTTGTTGTCCCAAGCAGTGGCGGATGGTTGTGTATACAGTTCATGTGAGAGGAGATACCGCTTTTCAACGTGACCTCACATGTTAGCATATGGAACAATGGGCAACCACTTCTCCAATTGCTGCTATTGAAAATCCCGTAAATTCACGCCACCCCATCTCACATGAACTATATGTCGATGATTGCTTAACTCCAGACTTGAGCTTTGTCCAGCCTTGATCTTTGTCCAGACTTCATCTTTGTCCGGCCTTGATCTTTGTCCAGAATTGATCTGTGTCCCGGCCGTCAGACGAGTCTAGGTATACCAGGGGGAGATCTACAATGAACTTCATGAACCGACGAGAGCCATTTCTGGTTGCCTTCCCCGGGAAATAAACCCACACCAGACCTGTTTATAACTTTTCAGTAAAATGTAATTAAGTTATTTGCGCTGAAAACTTACCTCACTTACACTCTTTGCATTTCTTGTTCCATATGAAATCATCTAGTAAGAATTTTAAATACCACAGTTCTCTCCCCTGCTAGTCACCTGATTGCTCACTACCCACAATTCATCCTTCTTCTTTCCTACTGCGAGTGGATCAAGAATTACAAGCGTCCAGTTCGTCATTCATAATTCAGCCGTCGTCCATTAGAGAATATCCGCGTATATAATGCAAAGATCTAATCCATATTCCATATAACAGTATTAGCACCAAATTCAAAAGACAATCATAGAATACATAAACATAGGCTTGTTTCCTGCAGGAGAGAAGCGGTCAACAGTTTTCAGTGATGCCGGCAAGACATCATGATGTTCCAAAAATTTCAAATTACAAGCGTCTAGTCCGTCATTCATAATTCAGTCGTCGTCCATTCGAGAATATCCGCGTCCATAATCCAAAGACCTATCCCATATTTCCATATAACAGTATTAGCACCAAATTCAAAAAGACAGTCATAGTATACATAAACATAGGCTTGCTTCCTGCAAGAGAGAAGCGGTCAACAGTTTTCAATGATGCCGGCAAGAAATCATGATGTTCCAAAAATATCAAATCCGTATCGCTGATCAGTATTCTTAATCCATAATATTCGTTGTGAAGTCGTCATCTAAAGAATGATGTATCTCAGTCACGCTTTGATTGTGACTGTTCATATGAGTACCATGAGGATCTTGAAGTACATGGGTTCATACGGCCCCTAGCCCGGGTTAAGCGGAATTAGACACAAGTTACGAAACGTAGCGCCATAGATCTTGCACGCTACGTTCGTATTTTGCTATCAGCATGCGATATGTATCGCCAAATTTGAGAAACTTTGAGTGGAGGCGCTTGGTGGAATAGCCCTGTTTTATAAGTTTCTGCAACAATGTTTTGTGACGTTGATTAAAATCGTCACATTTAACACAGGATCTAGCAAATGCTACTAGGCGAGATATGTATACGCCATATGCAGGTCCCACTGGAATATTACTGTCCAGAAAGGGACAGTTTACGATGTCGAAATTGTAATCATCTCTTTTGTCATAAAGTCGATGAGAGAGAATGGCCGCTTCATTTTTATAGAAATATATATCTAAATATGATGTGCCTGTAGGGCTGTCTGTAGTTTCCTTCAAATCCAGTGAAGGTGGATATATATCCTTCACTGCGTCATTTATATAGCGATTATCTACAGCGAGAAGATCGTCTATATAGCGTTTGGGGAAAGAGAAGGAACGGGCTTTGAATGGATCGGTTTTTGAAAGCGCCTGCATATAGTCATATTCATAAGAGAACAGATATAGGTCAGCCAACAGGGGTGCACAATTAGTACCCATTGGAATACATATATGCAGCTGATATATTGTGTTGCCAAATTTCACATAGAAATTCAAGCAACTCTATAAACAAAGAAACATCCCATGAATGATATCTCTTGTATGTAGTAGAGCTAAAGAATGCTTTATGGCTTCCGACATTAATATATCTACGATCAGTTTTCTTGAACACAGATAATATTAACTAACTTAGACGGTCAATAAGGTCCTGATGAGGGATTGTAGTATAGAGAGTCGAGAAATCCCATGTGGATACATGTCTGTACGGTATGTGACCTTTAGCATCAAGTTCTTCCGTAAGACATTTTCAGATTTTCAGTATCCACATACATTCAACGCCAGAGTTCTTAGGAATAGTGGCGCAATACCTTTCCCAAAATGCTTTCACCTCCTGAAGGGCCCTCGTCAATAGGATTGAAAGAAGCTTGGTGGTGCAGCTTCTAGAACCAGCTATGAATCTAGCTTTGTATGGCGATTTACGCATTTTGGGAGTCCAGTATAGTTTTACTGAAGTATCTTGAAGTACATGGGTTTAAGAAAATATATATGAAGATATGTCTACACTCAATTCTTTAACCAGCACCTGGTAATACTAATATTCACATGAAGAATATTATATTATTTGGAGCTTTGTCTGCTGGGACTATGACGAATTTACTCTGGAGATTTGCTAGAACTTCTTGCGAATTGAGGTTTCTCAGTACTTGTTTTACTTGGTGAAGAGTACTTCTGTCAATATGGCGGATTGTTTCAACGACCTTGCTCTTGGTGAGGTCCAGCCAATCAGCGAGTACTGTAGGTTCAACTTTTTCTCGCTTAGACCAATCAATAACGTACTGTTCCAATGCAGACAGGACTATCTTCTGGTTGGCCTTCAGATTTATTCTTCTTGGTTCTCTATATTTAGGTCCTTTCATCGTGAGTAATTTCAGGTCCTTATCACTCACCACATCGAGGTCACCAGTCACAATATGTTTGCATGGAGTATAGATAAAGTTCGACGATTCACAATCACAACTATAGCCTCCTGACGTGTATAAGTTCCAGTCAAACTCCTTGACAGCATTGGAATAATTGAATATTTTGGTGGCTATAGATTTAGTATACTTATATGAAATGCAAGGAGGCTCTGTGAACTTAAAATAGTTTGGTACAGCGTTGCGTACCTCTGGATCATTCAGGATTCGAGGTAAATTAATGATGTCCAGTCCTTTATCTAAGTAGTTGAGTTTCAAGAAAAGCCGATCTTGAGATGTTTCGATTATGTTCACTGGACAATACAAACGGAAATACACTATATCTTGACATACTTTACTGATTTTTGGTGGTATTATATTTCCTGAAGACGCAGATTGTTGTATATCTCTGGGTATTTGATCTAAAACTCTCAGAGGTAACGCATACAGAACTGCACGTAAGCTATGTATACTCTTGGGTGTGTTAGTTAAACTCACTAAGTAATTTAAAGTGATATGATCGTGAATCATCGAACTATTAAACTTTCGCCAACCATCGCTGCGATGTCTCCGTTGATGGGGTTTAAATAGTTGGGTAATGTTGGATATATTTGAACGGCGGTTTGTAGCATTGCCGAACCCACTGACATTATCATTTAACCAAACGGAAACACTGACCCAAGTTCTAGCATCCAGAATAATTCCCGCTCTCAGATTTTTCTCTCAAATCCAAAGGGGGAATCCCTAGTAGATGGAAGAAGTCATTTTGTTCAACATTTTGTTGAAAATTGCCTATTTCTGGCGAAATCACTAGCAGTTGGATTACCTCAGACGTCTGATATTCTTCAAGAAGTCCTTTGGGAAGTATTCTTTACGTTTATCAAGAAGTTATGGCTCAAAGTATGTCTCAAATGTCATGCATGTCTTGTGGTGGTGACATGCCTGTATATGACCTACATTCCAATTGCCCGCAATGTCGCCAGGGAAGATTATGTATCTGGCCTGTGAAGAATGTTTTATATGGACGCCCAGCATATTTCAAGTCTATCTAGCCGGTTCACTGGCAGCTATTGAGGAGACTAAAGCCAATGTGCCCACTAATCTCGCCAGCGAGACGTATGTAGCTATGTCTCCCAGATCTAGCCTGATCAAGGATACTAGGGATTTGTTGATTCACCAGCTCGGCCTACTCTAGTCAGTTTATTGAATGTAAATAGAGATAAACAAACGCCCCCTCCCGATTCTTCCATTTCAGACCAGGCGAAGGGTCAATCAGGTAAGAAACCGACCCGGGTTGTACAAGTGGAAGGGACTATAGAAGATATGGAATCCGGCACTACTACGACAGTAGAGGTCGAGCTTCCTATTGAGCGGACACCTGGATATGACGGCGAAGGGAAATCGGTAACGGGTCCAGGCTTAGCGTCGGAAAGCCAGTCAATATCCGATCTCTCGATCGGAAGCGACTTATGATTATGAAAACTTAGGCAATACTGGTGAGGCGCCTGATGTTAAATTTTCATTTGGATCCGGGATCGGGAGATTGCCATCCTCAACCCCGTTGAGGCCTGGACGTTCCGGTCGATAACATCTATTAACACTGGACCGTCTGGTTTGTCTAACTTTCCCCGATCTGCTTCCGGTTTCTCTGGTGGCCTTACTCGTCCCACTGCCGAGACGTTTGTCACTACGAGCCTTCTAGACCACCAGAGATTGAGGTTGCCACAACAACGGCAGAGTATGAGTATGTATGCAGGTACCTATAATATGCCAAATGTTTTGCCTGCCTCTGAGACGCGGTTTAGAAACCCCTCTCAAGTAGACCAATTAATGTGGCATCCGGTTGCGGGTTTGTCTTCGCACTTGCGTGGCTCAGCTCAAATTCCTGCTTCCGGGGGTATTCCTGGTACGGGACCGGCAATGTTACGTATGATGCGTCCTCCTATACGTGCTTCCGGTTTACGACCTCGAATGCCAGTTAAACGACCATTGCAGTGTCCGTGCTCACGGTCATATGTGAGGTCCCCAAGTGTGAACGCACCCCGTCAGGCCCAGCTTCCGGTGCACTCTCAAGTGACGGATCCTACGTTGGTTGCTCAGAATGGAACAGCAACGGCAGTAAATGAAGGAACTGAGAGAGATTATGACCAGTCAAATAAGGAGCGGTATGCCGCCGCATCCGGTTTTGTCTGAACAGTCCAAGCAACCGGAAGGAAGATTGACGGGGGCTATCCCTTCATTTACTCCTCGTTGGCAGGAAGCCGCGGATGCTATGGAAGTGGATAGCGACCAGTACGGTAGCTCTGAATATAATGAACCCACCAATGCCGATCCAGATACCCGTAAATATTACGATTTAATTGCGGGTACCTATGACTTGATTCCTGACATGCAGCTTCCGGTTCCACATGCAGGGGATATCGAAACTGAGTCGGGAGAGTCAAATCGGGTACGAGGTCGGCATCCACGCTTCCGGCCTCAACTGCTATCCACCCTATTTGCCACTTGTTCCATAGAACGTTAGCAGAACTCGCTACGCAGGAGGAACGTGCAGTCAGGCTGAAACCTAGAGCTCGCTTCCGCTCTGCAGGATCTTCTGGTCCGTTCCCGGTACAGAAGCCAAATATCAGATCATATGGTATACATGATTCACCATTCAGCTTCCGGTCTGCCGAGGTGAACGGCGATTTTCAGTATTTGTGTCCTTCAAATACGAACAAACAGGCTTCCGTACTTGAGGAAACTGCCCGACAAGGAGTGGCGATCACAAATCATTTGGACTAGTTTCTTAAAGCCATTAAGGATGGTTTGTTTTCGATGTCAAGTGTGGGAAGTCAAGAACAGTTACAGGAGAGAATTAACCTCGTTCTTGACTATCAGAAGATAGCTTCCGGTGCAGTAGAAGATTTGCTGGTACACAATGCCTATTTATCTTCTATGCTGGTGTATTTAAGGAGAAGGGCCTTCATTCCTTTTATGCAGGATTACACACCGGAAGCAGTAAAGAGAAGCCTACTAGAAACAACTACGGTTGCCACATGAACAGGTACAATAAAAGCGTACCTGAGATACAACACATATCAAGATTCTTGGTATGTGCTTTAGAATAGGTTAACAAGAAGACTATACTGTGAAGTCATGTGGCTCTGTCAGTATGTCGGCACCTCTTCCCACTTCCATTATATGTGTTGTAATTTTTTCCTGTATATGGCGAGATTCTGCTGTTGGACGTTTCGTCCCCGAGGCCCGCCCCCTGTACAGACCTTTTGGTCTTTGATATATGTTGGCATTTGTGGGAAGTTGATGCTGGGTCGACATCGGGCCTTACAGACTAGTCTTTTGTGTTAATTGCCGTCATTTTCATCTGACGACGATACAGCTCACCAATCCCCAGTGTACGAGTTGTCACAGCGAAACAGCTCATCAATTGCCAATATACGAGTTGTCAGAGCATTCCCATCATAGCTCTCTAGATTTGTATCTAATACCGCTTATGCCGGTGCTAGGGGCCGTGTGGTCATGTCATCCAAGTTGCCACATGAACAGGTACAATAAAAGCGTACCGGAGATACAACACATATCAAGAATCGTTAGATTCTTGGTATGTGCTTTAGAATAGGTTAACCAGAAGACTATACTGTGAAGTCATGTGGCTCTGTCAGTATGTCGGCATCTCTTCCCACTTCCCTTATATGTGTTGTAATTCCTCTTTACTGTTTGGTGATGCTGTTGCCGAGGTCCGAACTGATATGGATAGAATTGAACATGACAGGTCAGTGGCTTCCGCTGCTTCGACCAAGAGACCAGCGGCTTCCGGGTCGGGTCCCAAGGCGAAGAAGACCAAGAAGAACCTGCCTGGTTCCAAGGCTATTAAGGGTGCTTTCGGTCAGCAGCAAAGCCAAGGGCCTGCTTCTTTCGAGCCAAGATTATCTAGCTTTGGCCATAAGAAGCAGAGTAAGGGGAAAGGCAAGCAGTCAAAGAAGAATACCTGATGTGTCGGGTCATACCGGGTGGCTTCCGGTATGGCGGGAACACCGAGACCTACTGCTTCCGGTCCCGCCACAACAAGACCTTCCGGTAGGGGGAAGACTTCAGTTGTTTTGGCGGAACTGGGTAAGGATCGGGGCGGAAACGTGGGTCATTCGAACTATCAGATACGGCTATCGCGTATTGTTCAACGCGCTTCCCCCTTGACTGCATCTCCCCTTCCGTCTCGTATTCCATTACGAACGGGTCATCTATCAGCAATGCAATCCTCTGTGGACAAGCTGATAGAGAAGGCATCAGTAATAGAGCTTCCGGTTTGGGACTCGACACCCGGGTTCTATTCGCCGGTTTTTCTGGTCCCCAAGAAAGACACGTCCGAGATGCGCATGGTTATCAACCTGAAGCGTCACATCACTTGTTCACGGACGCATCTATGGAAGGTTGGGGAGCCCACCGCGAGTCCAAGTCGATATCCGAGTTATGGACAATTGAGGAACGCTCGTACCATATCAGCGTGTTGGAGTTTATGGCAGTGACAAATGCCATCCGCACGTGGGTGAGCGTATTGACCGACAAGAACCTGCTAGTTGCGACGGACAACACATCAGCCGTGTCCTATATCAACAAGCAGGGGGGAACGAGATCTGCAAAGCCAAGCGGAAATCTTTTTCTGTCTGTGTTGGGACAACAACATATCAGTGTTGGCCAGGCACATCGCGGGAGTTCTGAATGTCTTAGCGGATTCGTTTTCACGACGGAATAAGATAATTCCCACAGAGCGGCAATTTCACCCAGCCATACTAAAACAAATAGCTCATGTCTGGGATATGCCACACATAGATCCGTTTGCCACTCGGCACAACAATCTATTGCCCCTGTTCATGTCGCCGGTTCCGGATCCGTCGGCATATGCATTGGACGCCCTATCGCAGGACTAGTCAAGGATGGTAGCATATGCGTTCCCTCCTCCAGCTATCCTAGCGAAGGTACTCCGGAAGATCCACGAACACACTTGTGTCGTCTATCTAAATGTTCCGTGGTGGCCAGCAAGGCCGTGGTTCCCGGACTTGCTGGATCTTCTGGTAGACGTACTGAGACAACTTCCGGTGTGGCACAATCTACTGCGTCAGCCAGGAACGTCGATATTCCACGGCCAGCCAGGACTGTTTCATTACCACGTGTGCAAGTGCTCAAAGGACACTTCTCTCAGGCGGGATTTTCAACGGAAGTTAGGCGCCGAATGGCACAATCAATTCGACCGGCCTCTTCCGCTGTACACCAATCAAAGTGGGCAGTCTTCGATATTTGGTGTGGAGAGAGGGATATCAATCCATACAGAGCCACTATTCCTCAAGTAGCAGAGTTCATATTACACCTGTTCCAGGATAGGGGCCTGGTACCGGCTACGGTCGAAGGGTATAGGGCAGCCATTGCTCTACCAATTCTTCTGGGCACTGTGATCAATCCATCGACTGATCTAAATTTATCTGCACTAATCAAGTCATACAAGATTACAGATCAGTCAGTTGCTCCGAAGTTGCCGAAGTGGGGCTTAGCCCTCGTACTTCAGCAATTAGAGGTGGCACCATTCGAGCCAATAGAGTCTATTGATCTCAAAATGTTGTCTTACAAAACTTCGTTTTTGTTGGCTCTTGCCTCGGCAGCTCGTGAGTCAGAGCTGCATGCGCTCGATAGGAGGAACATCAGACACTCTAGGAACTGGAGCAATGTAGTTCTCACAACAGTTCCTGAGTTTGTGGCTAAGAATCAAGCTGTCTACGATACAATATCTCGAGAGTTCACAATTCCAGCCTTATCTGATCTCCTTTCGTCCGGTCTTGAATCAGACATGTTGATGTGTCCGGTTCGTGCACTTGCGTGTTACCTGAATCGTACAGAAGAGCTCAGAGCGGGTACGAGGCGTTTGTTTATCCCTCTTGATCCTAAAGCCAAACAAGAAATAAGCAAAAATACTATCTCAAGTTGGCTTAAAAATACGATTCGACTAGCGTACTCTACGGCTACGGAGAGACAAGCCGCGCTTATAAACGTTTCGGGTCACGAGATTAGAGCACTAGCGGTATCATGGCCTCTATGGACTAATAGATCGGTGACTGACATTATGAGGGCGTGCTACTGGAGGTCAAACACGACATTTGCCTCCTTCTACCTTCGGGACATGACGTTAGCATGTGACGACCTCTATTCCACCGGCCCACTTGTAACAGCTCAGCGGGTTTCTATGGGACCGAAGCCAGCAAGATAGCAAGATAAAGATCGGACGTACAGTTTTTACCCTGCTTGCTGGTGAGTGCATTTTCTTCTCGTTCCTTTCGGAAAAAGGGGGGGGGGGCGTATATGCGACTCGACCTTGAAGTCAAAGTAGCGACAGGGGTTCCCTATATGCCACAGGCATATAGGTTACTGCTGTTGTATGATCTCATGGATCCTCATTGATGTAGAAGATCTTTGATTTCTACTCTGCACTAGTCATCCTGCTCACGACTTTTATCACTTTCCACGGATTGTATCAGTTTGTCCGCCATCCTTTCTGTGGGATTCTATGCCAAGGGTGGAAGTGAGGTAAGTTTTCAGCGCAAATAACAAAACAAATTCACAGGTTAATTTTCTGTTATGAAGCTAAAGCTTACCTCACTTCCAGTGATGCCCACCCGCCTCCCCTCTTTGATAATCTTGACCGCGTATCTCAGTGGAAACAAGAATGAATTGTGGGTAGTGAGCAGTCAGGTGACTAGCAGGGGAGAGAACTGTGGTATTTAAAATAATTCTTACTAGATGATTTTCATGTGGAACAAGAGTGGAAGTGAAGTTTTAGCTTAATAACAGAAAATTTACCTGTGAATTTTTTTTTTAATGCTGAACTTAATTTCAATTGTAGGTCTATTTCAGTATTTGTTCGGGAAATTTTTGGCTGTGAAAAGTAATTATTACATCTACTAAAAAATGCAATATTTTCTTGCAGAATTGGGTTCCAAAGATATGCACAATTTCTTAATAATAAATCTCGTGGTCTCTTTCTTGATCAAAAGATATCGACGAATAAACTGATAACACTTGATTATCAAGGGAGTAATTTGGTAGGCACATTCAACTGTATGCATAGTGCGTACGCTACCATAAGTGTGTGGCCCAGAAACATGCGTGATGTCGAGGGCAAAACAACAACAACAACGACAACGAAAGTGAATGGCAGAGAATCTAAAAATTAGCAAGAATACTTCCCAACAGCAATCTTTTAGTCTTGACACGATGTTTTTCACTCGTTGTAAAACGTAAATCCTGGGCGTAATTCCACCCGGTATAGCATCGTCCCAGTACAAACACTCCAAACAAGTGACCCGCCGACAGCAAAGATGTCCTCGGCCCCGCTCCATGCGTGATGCCGAGTGCCGCACGTGGCCGAACGGAAATGCAAACTAGACCAAGAAAACCGACTAGTAACGGCAACGTTTGGAATTTTCAGGGAATATTTGATCAGACATTAGTCCAATAAAAATCTGCTAGTAGTTACTTCAGAAAAATAACCTTAGGTTACATCTAAATCTAGACCTAAATGAACTCCTACAAAAACGCGTGCACACATGATGGTTGCAGAAGAATAAGATGAGGACTTCATCGGCGCATGTGCAGAGTAAACCAGCTGAGCTCCCTAAAGGGAGATAACTTTTATTCTGCAAGGATCTCCAAAGGAGGATATATGGCATAGCAATAGCAGGTGTAGATTTTAGCAATAAATGGGCTGTTGTATTCTATCTGAAACAATACCGGCAAATAAAAATGACAAATAACTGGAAGTCAGTGAACTGTTGTTGTAAAATGCTGCTAATAGGGGGTGGGTGAATAGAATTTAACGTCGCTTTCAAAAATATTTCAGCTATATCGCGACGAACCAACAAAGCACCACCCAGCCAAGTTGCATTCCTGTTACTTCAAAGAAGAAATCTTTGAAGTGGCATGGAACCAGATAACCTCCACCCACCCTATAAAACACTGAGGACAGCATACACGACACAGACAGGTCGCTTACATGGTGCAATAAAGGCAAGTGATATTACACTGCTAAACATCACATTATAAAGCTCCTGTTGCTTCTCAGCAAAATGCATTGAAGCAATACTGCTAATAGTACTTAGGCAACGACGACATTCAACATCAATCGGGAACCTTCACTGGCTGCGTGATCTATCACTGTCATGGCACCCATATTCTGACAGTGACGTGGTATGTCAGAGCTTGGAAATGGTGGATGTTTCACCAGTTCAGCCGATATAGCATATGGTTTAAGTTATTGTTGAAGCATGAGGCTGTTGCAACACTCGCGAACAACCACAACGATGATGATGACAATGATAGATTTGAATTATTTGTTGGCAGTTAAAGTATGTGACTTAACATACAGTTTTTGACGTCAGTCATATTCATGCACTCCGGGTCCATCATCAGTTGCCCATGTGGTATTAATTTAGAAAGCCAAGCTATTTTTCATGTTATATCATGTTAAAACAGGTTTAGTCAACTGGGATAGGCTTCTAGTCATCACCATTTGCACATGTATTATGAATTTGGAGAGCCTATCTTCACTTCTTTAAAAATTACTGCTAATGTTACATTTAACCTTGATAAAACAGGTGAAGGTCAGTCATATTCATAAGGCTTTTGATTCATCACCATCTGCATATGTGGTATGACCAGAAAGATGAACAGACAGACAGATTGACGGACAGACAGATGACATGGACAATTCAGTTCCATTTGAGGCATCATTACATGCTATCTTCAAAGTCTAAATATTCTGTCAAAATGCACCAGAACAAACCATTTTCCTTAAATTATGTATAAAAATTTCCCAGGTGAGACGTGCTATATAGCCGAAATGTAAAAGTTCCACTTCAAAAATCTTTCCACTTTTTCAGTCTAAAAAATAGTTAATAGTAATAGTGCTGTCAAAATGCAATGGTACATGTATACGTGCCATTTCATCTCTCAAGTTTCAAGTAAATTCTGGGGATCCTCACATAAAACAAAAAACAAACAAGCATTAACGAAGTGATAATTTGTGATTTTACTCATTGGAAATTGGCCAGAATGCTTCTCCAAAAATCTGGAAGCCAAGGGCTTCACAGCCACTGGAGACTAAACAAGTGTAATTGGGATAACCATACCGCTGAACAGCATCAACTTATTATTATCAGCATTGGAGAGAGAAGTAGCACTGATTCTGTTTACTTTGTTGACACAAGCACTAGTCCCCTTATGTTAAGTGCATTATGCAATAAGTCAACCACTTCAGATGTATCACTTAAATGGAGTGAGTGAGTGAGTGAGTAGGATTTAACGTCGTTTTCAACATTGTTTCAGTCATATCACGACGGTGCCTACATGTGCCAGAACACGAGAGTGTCCACAGTTCCTATTATTCTGGACACTGATCAGCCCAGTCAGTACAGCACCCGGTCACCCATCCAAGTATTGACCGAGCTCAACGCTGCTTAACTTCGGTGATCTGACGAGAACCGGTGT
Source organism: Hanleya hanleyi (assembly GCA_036873755.1). NCBI lineage: Eukaryota > Metazoa > Mollusca > Polyplacophora > Lepidopleurida > Hanleyidae > Hanleya > Hanleya hanleyi. The sequence goes on from JAVTVY010000198.1 coordinate 29,575, forward strand.
GCCCAACGTGATGCGCCGTATGGACAACATACTGGCACACACTATGTAGACCCGATAGTGTAGGTCAGCAATGTAAAGAATATCAGTGTTACAGTATGTCAATTTGACCAAAATGTCATGATTTCAAGCTGTCTTCAATCTTTGCAATTCTTCATACAGAATCACACAATACTGATGGCAGATTATTTTCTCTGACAGCATTTTAGCATTTTTGTGTGTAAGCAGGGTCTGATTTAATCTATACTTATTTATATTTAGCTGTAAAACCTCCCGCTGCCACATATATGCCAGTGCTATGTTAATAAAATTATGAATTGAAATAAATGCATAATGAAATATAAATAAAGCATTATGTTGATGGGTCGCGAAATTCATATGGGAGGTCAATTCTTTGAAATCCTTTGTCTGTCTAACAAGATCACAATAATAAACTTCATGAAGAGCCAATAAATTGTGCTGTATAAATTTACTGTCTTTAGTGCTAATCAAATGATGCACAAATTTCACGAAACTACATGTACGTGATGAACAAAAATCCCCAGATCTGGCCTGAGAATGTAGATATTGGACTGGGAATTTCACGTATTAAAAAAAATAACAAAGTATGTGAATTATAACATTGGGAATGTTATATTCATGTTAGGCAAATTAGAATTACTTTTTCCTGATTTAAAGAAATAAATTTCCATTGTGGTAAAAGAAAATCTTACTTTGAGATGCGAAAACGCACCTCCAACATTTCGCCAACACCACCAAAATCTTGTCAGTTCTTTGCCTATATTTTGCAACATCATTATACCCAAATTTTATGGAATCAAACAAGTTGTTTAGAATATATCATGTTACACATGTTTACCTGAATTCAAGTCTATAGTGCCACCTAGTGATGACCAAATACCACGAAAAACAAGCAGGTGAAATCTAAAGCCCTGGGGAGAAGGCACAGAAGTGTTCAATGAAAAAAAAATGTTATCATGATAATGGTTATGAAGGTTTTGATGTTAATTCAGATAATTGAGATTTTTCATTTAAATGGCAATTTGGTTCGCACCGAAAGGGAATTATCATGTCGGCAATCCTATGTTTATGCCTGGCAACCTAGAATAGAACAGTTTTCAAATATTCCTCCAAGCGAATTGGTAAATTTTCATTTCACAAAAAAAACTTTTTTTTTGAGATGCAAAAAACTTGCCTTAGAAGTTATACCAGCTGCACCAAAACCTTTTCAGTACATTGCCTATCCTACAAGACCATTGTAATAACATTTTCAAAGCAGCTGTTCAGACGAAATCGTCACAGAAAAGTGTATCTATGCTCTGACTACAACGCCACCTATGTATGTACGCCTGTATATACAATGTACACTGCATCTCATACTTAATAATAGGTTAGTATCACATATAAGAGATATAAAATTAGAAATTGAAATATGATTGAATAAGTGTAGCATGATGTAAGCTCCAGGAATATATGAGCATATGTGGTCGGGCGAAGCTTAGTTTAGGAGATGGATGGTGGGGCATGGTGCCCCAAGGGTGGGACATGCTTCCATGAGTAGCGCATGGGTTGAATAAGTGTAGGATCATGTAAGCTGCGGGAAAATGGTATGGGGTCGGACGAGGCTTAGTTTAGAAGATATAGGGTGGGGCTCGGAGTCCCAGGGGTAGGGACATGATCCCGGGGGTAGTGGATGGGTTGCCTAAGTGCACAGGATAATCTGCGCTCCCAAACTATATGAGGGTATAGCTTCGGGAAAGGCTTAGTTTAGCAGATATAGGGTGGGGCTCGGTGCCCCAGGGACGGGGACATGCTCCCCGAGGGTAGTGGATGGGTTCAAAAAGTGTAGCCAGATGTGAGCATTTGGAATATATGAAAGTTCGGGGGGTCGGGCTGGCCTTAGTTTAGGAGACATAGGTGAGATCGAGAAGCTGGGGACAGGAACATTTTCTAAGTCCAAAACTTTAACATTTACTTGGTCCTGGGGTCCCAGGGGTGGGGACATGCTCCCAGAGGGTAGTGGATGGGTTCAATATGTGTAGCCCGATGTAAGCATCTGCAATATGAGGGTTCGGCGGTCGAGCAAGCGTTAGGATCAAACTTTAACATTTACTTGGTCCTGCCAATAGACAGGCAGATAGACAGACAGACAGACAGACGGACATCATTGTGGCACCTATATCGAGCTTTCCGCAGCTAAAGCTACGGGCTCGATAAAAATGATGTGGTCTACTGTATTCACAGTATACATGTAGTGGACATGGTGATTCATCTGCACAATACCATTGTTTGGAATTCCTTATGGCAGTTCCTTACATACTCCAATCTCAAGAATCTCTTTTATATTCCATGTCGACATTCATTCAGATTTCTCCACCATTGTTTCCATGCCAGTGAATTTTGTTTCTGTAGATGACTTGAGACGTTCTCCAACTTAATGATCTCAAAGTAAATGCATACAGGAAAAGCAAATACATAAGCGATCAAGGAATCAGTCGACTCCTGGTTCATATGTCTGCATCAAGGTCGACATTCTGGCATATTTCTGGATCGATCTGTGTCTGAAAAAACAAGATATGAGGATACTAGTATTATACATTCATCATGTTCTATGTTTTGACAGATCCATTACAACAGATGAGCCGGAAAACCGCAGAGGCTCTCAGACAAGTCAAATGTGAGTACCTTATGCAAATATTTTCTTTTCAATAAAAGATTAGGGAGCTTCTTGAAATTAGGGCACGAGTTCTTTGGAAGGAATGGCATATGCCAGTGATCCAAGTGGGATACACCATGCCCAGTGTGGTGTTCTAAACCAGCATGGGAGGAATTCCGATTGGAATGGCATAAGCCATTCCCTCTGTGTTATTGTATGCATGCCATATGTCATCCATTCTCTGTTGAGTTCGAAAAAGGATACCAAGGAGTTAATCTTAGGAGTTCCAACTCGGCACGCCATGCCGTTACAATTAGGATTGCCGTATACCAGTTCCTAGCATGCTCCCTTAGTCACGTAGATAGACAATGTGGTTGGTCTTTCGTGTATGATTCCATTGTTCAGACCTTTGTCATGTTTGTATTACTGAGAAGCCACTTGTCTAGATTCATAATCTCAGAATCTCTATTCTTCCCCATTGTTTCGTTACGCTTACACCACAGATGGACGGGCAATGAAAGTTTGCAAAGAACACATTAACATTTCTTGGCAATTCATCCATGTTTGAGACAGCAGAGTGCAATGCATAGAAAATAGGACCCTGAGAGTTCACTTGACTCAATTTGTATTACATGCTCAATAATAAACAGTGCCATTGCGTCCAAATCAACAAATCATGACAGAGAAAATGTACCCGGAAATGAATCATAAGTTTCTAACATAAGGCTATAAGAAGATGTATGCGGTACTACTACATACTTCATATTTGTTGTCCTACCACTGATTAAAAATTTCCAACACACCGATTCGCCATCTCTCTTTGAAAATACAAACATATCTTACCACCATAAATTTACGGAACCAAGGAACCCATCCTAACATATCTGGTCAAATTAGCAATTTTTGCAGATGGTGTTTAAAGCAGTGAGAAAGAGCTGAAAATTGACTCAACACATTCTGTTCACCAGGGACAGTTGTCATGTTTGCATCCAGAAGCTCCCTACACTGTCATATACGCGCGATGCATGGTGGCAACATTGCCACATGTAATAACCCTGTAGGTGCATAGCGGAAACAATAGTTGCTAGTGTAACAGAGGCCTACAATTATATCATCTACATTCTTGGTGCGTTTGGGGCCAAAATAAATATTAGTATAAATAATTTGGTCATTTCAGTACTAAAACAGGCACGTGAGTTACAGAATATGAACAAGAACGGGCTAATTTGGATATAATATATACTAGTGGACAGTGATGTATGGATTTGACGGTGTTACGTTGGGATCACTGAATTATGAAGGCTTGATACTGTGATGTAGTCTGAAGTCTCGGTGGCTATTCTGAAATGAGATTTCCTAAAATCTTAACATGGAAGAGACAGGAGTGAGACATCCAGTTTTTCAAATCCTGGCTAGTAACCTGGAAATATGAAAAACATTTTTCTGTATCGAGGAACAATATTCAAGTGTATTAATTATTCTGCTGATGTCCACAAAGTAGTACAATGTATTGACAATGCTGACAAACAATAGAGCTGATCTTGACATAATTTCTTATGGTTAATGCAAGTGTAGAATTTAACTTGATATGACAGATTTCATATTAACGGAGGCCAAAAACAGTATTTTGTACTCAAACCCTAAATTAAGTGAAACTCGTGACGGAATGATTTTGAGTTTCATGCTCAATGGAAGTATATGGAGTGTAGATATAGCATACATAAAATGTTTACAATATACAGAAAACTTTACAAAAAAAATCGATAAGAAAATATTGAATTGCTGTGTTGCAGGGCAGACGAATATATGGGCTTATGTTTAAGCACACCTAGAAACATCACTGATTAAGAAAAAAATGGGTGCCAGTTTTTGCATTAACATTTAGGGCCTCCATTTTGAATTTCAAAATGGCCGCCTTTTTTTAGCCGATCTGTATGATTTTTGTTATTCAACATTATTTTAAACATGTAATCGAAATGTGCGCAAATAGTTTGGGTTTGAAATGCATTACAGTTGAGACAACTGTTCATCTGAACTCGTTTGCATGGATATTAACCTGTTTTCGACGTTATTATCAAGAAATATTGGTATGAATGTGCAACTTCTTACTGTAGTCCGTGAGCTACTAGGGCTCACCTTGCACCCCCCACTACAGACCGAAACTATGTTTTTATGTGCTTTAGGACATGTCAAATAAGAAACAATTTGTTAAAAGTCGATAAATTGGGACTCACTACACTTTTAATCACTTCGAAATTACTCCTGTGTTAATAAGTACAATTTTTGTGATAATAGGGGGTAGGGTTACAAGAATAGTCTTATCTTCCATAATTATTATCCAATCTTTACAATGTTGGCCGCATATTATTCAGCATTGATTGCTGCATCGAATATTTACAAGATAATATCACTATTTGTTGGGTATGACGTCACACAGGGACCATACATACAAAAGTAGGAGTAGTAGCGAAAGTTGGCGTTTTGGGGTGCGTGAGGGTGTGCTTGAGCGATTGAGGGACCATTCCTGGTTCGAATGCGTCGGGTGAGGTGTCAAAGTGAAGCCCTCGGTATGTAGACCACGGCTTGAGGGATCTCCACATGATCTGTGATGTCATTGGTGACATCAGTAGGAGTAGTAGACAAAGTAGGCATTTTGAGGATGCGGAGGAAGGTTGTTGGGGTAGAGATAGACCATCTGTGATCTAAATGGACCGTGTGGGGTGTCATCTTGTAAATCTCTGCATGTAGATGCAGAGGGACACCCCACACGGTCCATTTAGACCACGGATGGTCCATCTCTACCCCAAAAACCTTCCCCCCGCATCCTCAAAATGCCTACTTTGTCTACTACTCCTACTGATGACGTCACCAATGAAATCACAGATCATGTGGAGATTCCTCAAGCCGTGGTCTACATAAGGAGGGCTTCACTTTGACACCTCACCCGACGCATTCGAACCAAGAATGGTCCCTCAATCGCTCAAACACACCTTCACGCACCCCAAAAGCCTTCACTCACCTCCACTGTGTATGTCCTGTGGCAAATGTCATATCCCCAACAACGGCCAGTGCAGTCATGCAGGTAATAACAATGGCCAACGACGGATAATGAACTACCTGTATCAAAAATTGTACTTATTAACACAGGAGTAATTTCAAAGTGATTAAAAGGGTAGTGAGTCCCAGTTTTTCGACTGTTAACAAATTGTTTCTTATTTGACATGTCCTAAAGCACATAAAAAACATAGTTTCGGTCTGTAGTGGGGGGGGGGGGGTGCAAGGTGAGCCCCAGTAGCTCACGGACTACTGGTATATGACAAATATTTTCTGCTCACAGTATGTAATAATGCATATCCAATGTGAACCAAATAAATTCCATGAAAACCAGAGATTCTGAGCTAGTTCACCAGGGCGTTGAAGCGTTAAGCTGGGCGTTGACGGGCGTTGAGACGGGCGTTAAGACGTAACGACGGGCTTTGACGGGCGTCGCTGCATTTCGATGAATTCGTGTCAATTCCATGAAAATCAGAGCTTCTGAGCTAATTCACCAGGGCGTTGAAGCGTTAAGCTAAGCGTTGACGGGCGTTACTGTCTATAAAAGCGAGCGTATTTCCAAAAACACGCACAGTCGACGTTCAACCGTCAACATGACTTATACTTGCTCTGAGTGCGAACGCACGTTCACCAGACATTACGATATGATGCCACACCAGAACAATATACATGGGATTGAAGACTCCGAGGAGTCCGTTGAGGGGGGTGCTGATACAGAGACTGCTGAGAGTGTATCGACTGATACCGAAACAGAGATTGCTGAGAGTCTATCTAGTGATACGGAGAGCTTGACCTCAGATAGTCAGCATACGTCCGTGGAAAGTGAGGCAGAACCTACCTTGTGACAGCAGCTATCAATACTTACGCTGCAGCGATCGAGGACGCCGGAGAGGATAATTTACAACAGACGTACACCGAAATGCGCCCCCGCATCAGGAAAACAGCCATGGCGATCTATGAACAGTATACCTTACTACCGCTTGAAATGAAAGGCGACCCCACGCACAGTCCATCATGAAGGCCAAGCGTCACTTGGAAGAGGCTATGGGGCTACCATCCACCGTGGCCCTGGAAAATGCGATCAGAATGCGCAAACAACTGTTTCAGGACATGCTGCCCGAAGAATATCCAGGCCTGTCCGACGATGATTAGAATAAACGGTTCAGAGCGAACATCTCCGAAGATGGAACTTGCTGAAATGGCGACTTCTGATTGGACAAGACTACATCTAACGGACAGGAACGAATATGATAGATGCAAATGGTGGCCTCTGATTGGGCAAGAGTCTTTTTGAGTTGTAAACATACCCAACGCAGCTCCTCCAGCGTGGGTATGATGTAACATTGGGGAAAATAAACTATATGAAAAAACTTCTTGTTGTTGTTGTTCTCTCATGTGTCATCCTTGTTTTTGTTGTTGTTGTTCTCTCCCCGGTCTATATCATGGCGTCAAGGCGTTATGTTAGAGCGTTAAGGCATAACTACAAGCGTTGACGGGCGTCACTGCATTTCGAAGAATTAGTGACAATTACATGGAATATCTAGAAAATCAGAATTTCTGAGCTATTTCGCCAGGGCGTTGAAGCGTTAAGCTTGGCGTTGGCGGGCGTTGCTAC
>JAVTVY010000199.1:0-35034 GCA_036873755.1 Hanleya hanleyi
ACCTCCATTCCTCCTCCTCCTCAACCTCTTCCTCCTCCTCCTCTTCCTCGTCCTCCTTCACGACACACGCACATACGGGTAGCCAGATGGAGCAAGGCCCTCATCTCCCCCCAAACGCACTCCATTGCACCTCCGAAACTCCCCTTTCTCTACAATTTCCGAGTGATCTATAAAAAGGACAGGGTTTTCTCCAGAAAATTCCCCGGAAAATTTACCCTGACAAATAGATCGATGGCCTACAAAACAGAGATTTTCCCAGCAAAACCTCCACACAATGTCCCGGCGTAGAGCGATGACGTCATTGGGGACCACCAATTCCCAACATGCTTTATTCCGTGGTGTGAATGGATTGACACATACACCTTGTCGACGCGTTAGTATTATATAATAGCATGGTACAACCTCTCACCAAAGGAGAGACACTGCTATGCTAGGGCGTTAAGGCGTTAATAAGACGTTAAGGCGTTAGCATAAAACGTTAAGTCAGATAGACGTTAAGGCGTCCAAATAGGCGGTAAGGCGTTAACATAGGCGTTAAAGCGTTACTGAAGAACTCTCCACAAGATGATAGGGCAAATATACTGTGTTTCTGCTTTCTCTCCCTGGACACCAGGTAGCCAGTCTGATTCTTCCCCACTAACGCTGCCCACCTTACACTGCCCATTCGGACCAGCACACCTCCGAAACTGTCCTCTACTGCTACCCGACTGCTCATGCACAGAATGATGTGACTTCCAGTAACAATCACCATAGTCGGACTCTCCCCAACGAGCGTTGCCCACCTCACACGGTCGGTTATTGTAATCATTAAAATGGTGCGTGTCATAATTGGGGTTGGAACCCACGCCCGCATGACCAGACCAGTATACCCAATTTCATGGTATCTTGAGACTGGCGCCTTAGATCACTCGGCCATCCTGACAAACGCTGGTTGTCGTGGTCATAATGATTCATATATAGTGCTATAGTTGTACAGTGGTTTTACAACATGGCGCAGTATAACGAAAACAGGTGCGTGTCAGGAGTGGGATTCGAACCCACGTGCCCACATATGGGGACCAGCACTTAAGACTGCAGGCGCCTTAGACCACTCAGCCATCCTGAGCAACGCTGGTTATGATGGACATAATGAGTCATATACAGTGCTACACCCCGCACGATCCAATCCAACCAATAGCGGTCCACCACAAAACGTCCATTCCAATGCAATTGTCCCACAATTCCCTGTCTGTGCATGCGCATCATAGCCTTACTTCCACTTCGCACCCATCCAGTTGGACGCTCATCCACAGCCCGATCGGGCCAATAATGGCCAACCCCGACTCGAAAACACCCATTCCAATGCGTTTTTTCTACTGCGCATATGCGCCATAACTCTACGTTCACTCCATACTAGTCCAATGGGATGTCGAAAAATCACTATATTCCCGGGATATTTTTTTCTGTCAATTATACCGATTCAGTCCGTAAGGGTCAAAATCTGTCTCTATAATAACTGCTGTAGGCTGGATTGATCAGACGGACAAGCTTCAACCCATGATTTTGTACCAATGGTTGGGTTAGGGAAGGATACCATACAAGTAAACGAGTTATAAATCATTCTATCTGAAAACAGTTGGGTATTTCTTTGCCTTTAATATATGGTTTGGCAAGGGCGTAGACAAGTTGTGAAATTTGGGGGGGCTTAGCAGGCACTGCGGAAGCAATTCAGGATTGGTGGGGCTAGTATCACAGCACAATTAGGCGAGGGTCCAGGGGACGCCTAGGCCCCGGAAGCTCCAAGGGTCTTAGATGACCGGAGAGGCGTTCTAGCGTATTTCCGAGCAATAAAACAAGAAATCCTCGCTCGTGTAAACTCCATTTGTGTTGCATTTTTTCACATTTTTTTTTAATATTCATCGTCAAGCAAAATGATGTTCGGAAGTATAAATGATATATGAAGCTAAAGGCACAGAGATTTTTTTACTACTTGTTGGGGAGCCTTTTATCTCCTTGTGATTCATGTATATTGAAAATTCTACCGCCGTCAGCGAACGTTCAACTTCTGCGCTACCGGTACGTGGGGTGATAACTTACCTCGATCCACAGCATACTCCTGTTTGTCTGTTGTTGACGAATTCATTCGCTATATCAACCAACGTGATGGAAATACATACAACTTGGTTGATATACATGTACAAGCCCGTAGGCTGGTATGGCAACGGGGGGTTCGATAGAGAATATTGCGGAACTCTATAATGCGAGCGCCGCAGGCGCGAAGCCCGCTAGGTGGGTCCGGGGGCATGCCCCCCCGGAAAAAAATTGAAAATTTAGATGCCATATGGCGCGTTCTGGCGCATTTTGACAGCATATTTTCGACATCCGCCAAATGCATTTTTTCGACTGATAAATTCAGTATATGACTATAATCGACTCGTTGTGTGAACGATAATCTTGTCGACTGGGAGATGGTTAATATTCAACCATGGGAAACCCCCGCCTCCTCCCTCCTCATTTTTTTCTGCTTATAGCCCACTCCCATATATATATATAGTGGACCATTTTCTTATGACTCCCCCCACACACACTCCCTCTATTTTTTTTATCTCGCCTAACATACTGAGGTTTTTGCTGTACGCCCCCTCCCCCTTTCACATTCTTGTAGCTTTTCACGCTAATCACTGAACATTAAATTGCGTTAATAGCAATATTTTTACGCTAATCACTGAATATTAAATTGCGTAATTGATCATACGAACCTGAATAATTGTTTCCAACGAGCTGTGAGGATTGTAGCGTAACTGGACTATCTATTGAACACGTAATGGGAGCTGGATTCCAAATTGCAGAACGAAGTGAGGTACAGTGACGTCGCCAGTTCCGATCCAGTGTCAGTTCCGACCCACTTCCCAAAATTTTGCTTCTTGTCATAACCATGATCACGTGAAATCATAAAACATTTGATGTATTTAAGCAAGTTGATCAACCTCTCAATCGTGGTTAAATTATGTTATGCATTCACTGGTTTTGTTAGGAGACAGCTTTGCAGACCTACTCCATACACACGACTACATCGGTCTAAGTACAAACACCATGACTCGCCGTTGGTCAAAAATCGTGTCGTCTGCCAGCGCTTCCGATCAAAGTTTTGATGTTTTGTTTCTCACATATAATTATCATATGGTACTATGTATCTGTCATAAATTTATTTACTGTGGTGTCTCTCTAAAGGCTACCTGCTCCATTGTTGACATCAACTGGCGGACCCAGTTCCGAACCACCATCATCCATGGATGGCCAAGCTGGGTCATACCATGGCCTGAAAATGTCTTGCGAACGCAGCGCTCACAACGTGAAATCGTAATTCGAGTGCGGACTAGCATTTCTCTCTTTAATCTTCTATTCAGAGGTAAAATAAGTAAAAGTACCGTTGATTTATCATCATTTTCGAGTGAGTATACGCTTATTAGCCATCGGAGTTATTTCAGTGTCCAATAGATCTTGCCATATCACTATCACCCCCAACCCGCATTCTTTAACGTCAGATGTTCACTTATGTACGGAAGCATAGATAGGACATGGGTGAAAATTATTTTTCCGTCTACGAAATTATCTGCGACCCGGAGATACATCTCCGACCCGGAGATAATTATCTCCGACCCCGAGATACATCTCCGACCCGGAGATACATCTCCGACCCGGAGATAATTGACCAATGATGTTGCAGCTTTCGTTACCGCCATTTTTATATGTGTGAGGTATGGAAAGTCACGTGCGCTGGTCTTCAATTTCTTAAAATAACAAACCAGCGGGTAACAAATCTTATGTGTGAATGATTTCATAACACGTTTTTGTTTTAGTGTATGTTGTCTTGAACGTTAGTAGTATACAAAGTATGAAACTATTTCAACCGCGGTGAAAATTTCAACCGCATTTTCAACCGCGGTTGAAATAGTTTCAACCGCGGTTGAAATACTTTCCACCGCGGTTGAAATAGTTTCAACCCCGGTCGAAATACTTTCCACCGCGGTTGAAATACTTTTCACCGCGGTTGAAATAGTTTCAACCGCGGTTGAAATACTTTCCACCGAGGTTGAAATACTTTCCACCGAGGTTGAAATACTTTCCACCGCGGTTGAAATACTTTTTCGATGTTTTTGCTAAGTTTTAGTGTTTTCACATGGTTGTTCGATTTTTGCAGTCGCATGAAAATGGATAGAAGAAATTGTTAAAACCAGAAAACAACTTTATATCTCGGAAATGAATCGATGTCAATGGCAAGAAATTACAGAAAACGCGAAAGTGAAATCTTGAAAACTAGTCAAAGGCAGAAAATTGCAAAATCAATGCATGGCCCTAACAAGCCACGGTAACGAACCGTATTGCTTCGATTCCGAGCAGACCAATGTGGTAGTGCTCGATGGCGTCTTTGTGAGCTCGACTCTCATTGGTCAATTATCTCCGGGTCGGAGATAATTATCTCCGGGTCGGAGATGTATCTCGGGGTCGGAGATAATTATCTCCGGGTCGGAGATGTATCTCTGGGTCGGAGATGTATCTCCGGGTCGGAGATAATTATCTCTGGGTCGGAGATATATCTCCGGGTCGGAGACAATTATCTCGGGGTCGGAGATGTATCTCCGGGTCGGAGATGTATCTCGGGGTCGGAGATAATTATCTCCGGGTCGGAGATGTATCTCGGGGTCGGAGATAATTATCTCCGGGTCGGAGATGTATCTCTGGGTCGGAGATAAGTTTCTCCGGGTCGGAGATAATTTCGTGGACGGAAAAATAATTTTCACCGATGTCCTATCTATGCTTCCGTACTTATGAGATGAAGACATTCAAAACGAAATATCCAGCTAGGGCCCTATTTTGACAGAAAAGTTATCATGGTGACGTTTGCTGGTGGACCCAGTTCCGAACCACCATCATCCATGGATGGCCAAGCTGGGTCAAAGGTCAATGGTCAATGACCTGGTCAAAGGTCAATGTCAAAACGAGGATGGATCGGAACTGGCGACAGTGGGTCGGAACTGACATCTCTCATTGAGAAATGTAATTTTATTTTCCCTGTAGTTCAGTTTATCCCCAGCTAAGTTAGTTTGTTAATAAAGGCTATGGACAACTGTACGGCGATCAAGATAATGAATATGCCAATCAAACCATTTCCTTCTGAAACAGATGCAAATTTCACTTTGATGGGGCGGAACTGGCGCCTCGTCTGTACCGGACTCGGACTAGAGGTCAGAGGCGAAACAACATAACACGATACACCAGATATCAACTCTAGATCTATTTTTATTCGGGTCAATATTATCTATAATTTGTTGCGAGCTGGCGGCCGCGTCCAAGGGCCTTGGGTGCAGGTCCTTCCGTGCACCCTGAATTTTTTTCCCCGGCAGCGGAACTCGGTCACCATCTCTGCGGGAGTGCGTACAGGCCCCGGCCCAGCCTACGGGCCTGATGTAGCTAAGGAAGTCATCAACAACGAGAATCGGAGGCGAGTATTTGGTCGATTTTTGGAGTAGTCATAATTGACTGGCAATTATAGCGTGTACCAGCATTTCACGAGCACAACTTGTAAATCATGTGAATAGCGGTTTTGCTGAAAGTATTGGTGGGGGGATGACCCCTCCTGCTCCGCCGTCCCTGTATCATAGCACAATCAGGCGATGGTACTAGTCACCTAAGACTGCGAACTGTAAAGAGCATGTTGATGACGGTTTTCATGTGATTGACAAAATAAATATCAAGAAAATATGCTTTTATCAAGAATATGTCCATTTACTCTCTAATTTTGATGAATGCAAGGCTGAACAATCAAATAACAGTATTTTATCTTCGCTGATATCACGAAACGTCCAGAACATAGGAGTCAAAGTTTTTAACAGCATTTGTCTTAGTAATTGGTGGCATACATGGTGTGAGGATTTAATCATTTATCTCTACCATCTTTTATATGGTATAACACTATTAACCTTATGTGAACCTAAAAATTACTAAACAAAAAGAATGCCGGTGAAAAAAATTCTAGAGATTTGACTGGCCCACTGATGCTGGACAGTTGTAAATAGTTTGAGTTATGTGATAGATATGCGACGCAGACAATTCATTTTACTATTTCTTTCGAAAATACAATATTCACTGAAGTATTGTTTCGTTGACATCATATGAATTTTAGAAAAGTTGGCCAAATTATTGGGGGGAGGGCTTCAGCGGTGTGAGGCTCCAAACTGTTGCGTTGTTCTCTGACCGATTGCAATTATTCTAGTCCTGGTAAGCATTGTTGATTTTACTTCCCCTGTAATATGCAACAATTGATAAAGATATGTGACAAGCTAAATATTTACTTCTCTGCTATGTTTGCTATCTGTTTCAATCTTTCTTTCTTTCCTTCTTTTTTTCTCCCTTTTTTTTCTTTTTGTTGTTTTTGTTTTGTCGGACGTCAATATTTGGGGGGCTGAAGCCCCCCCCAAGCCCCCCTTGTCTACGCCCTTGTAATTGGGGTAAAGCTACTGTTGAGCTAAGACCTAGTTCGTAAAACGTCTGACATAATTAGTCACTCCAACATCTGCCTTTCGGTAAAATATATCTGTAAACCGTAAATCGAAAGAAGAGTAAATCTCACTCAAGAACCCCGCCTTGGGAGAAGCTCCGTACTAGTAAGAAGAAGCTGTTGCTCGTCAGATAGGAGCCTTGTCAATTAGGGTTTTTCGAAATCTTGGATTTGTCTGATCAAAGGCGAATTTCAACTCTGGAAAGTCAGACGCGTTGTCGAATCATTAAGCTGATTTATTTGTCTGCTGGTTAGGTGCACATGTTCTATCGCTATGGCTAACCAAAAGCCTGTTACCGCGCATATGATTGTGTGTGTTTTACCTTCTGTGCAGTGCGTTCCTCGGTAGCCTGACGCACATCTCGGTATGCCCATAGCTATTTTTGGACAAACCCCGTTTGTTTTCAGGCACGGGGTCTTTTCCCAGCAATTCAAACAAACTCGGTCACAGTGGCGATCCCACTTCTGCAAAACACATTCTACAAAAGAGTGAGTGAGTGAGTTAGGGTTAAACTTCGCGTTCAGCAATAAGTGGATGGTATCTCTTCACCTCAGAGTAGACTTCTTCTTACAAGACCAAACCCAGCAGGACCTTCCCAGGTACCATATTCTAGAGAGGCTCATTGACTGCATATTTCAATTGAGCCATGACAAATGTAAGATAAATACGTTTGGAAATGTTTCGTAAATTTTGTATCCCTTTATCATTGATTTTTTTAACTTCTGAAGCCATTCGATAAAATCAAAGATCAGTAAATTAGCGCCTGAACTATGCAAATCCAGAAAATAGTCTCAGCAGCTACCGCTAAAAATCACGCGCATGGCGGTCTTTGTTCACAAGTATATTTAAATTTTCAGATGTATAAATAAATAAAACTGGTCTACTAAATAATGGTGATATATGGTTTTACGTTCTGCTGAAGTAGTTCAAACAAGTTGTAATCGACCGCGGCCGACCAATGAACGGTTGAATTGATAAATCGATACCTTCACATTGGAGCTGATTGTGGCTGCATCTCGAACACTTATCGATAGTGACACACTCCTTCTCGCACATTTCCCCATACCAACCAGGAGAGCAGACTGTGTGAGAAACGTAACATAAAATACAATTGAATTTCCATGAAAGATGTCAGTGACACTTTTAGCTGCACATATTCGCAACTGCAATTTTATTCGCGAACATATTCCCACAACTCAGAGCGTATCATTGATTATCAAGAAGTCATTTCATGGATTATTGTTAACACTCCGTAGTTCGATGTACACTCTTAAAACTAAAGTGTTGTATACAACATTTATAATGTTGTATACAACACTTTGATAAGTGTGGAGGAGGGAAAACATTTGTAAATGTTAATTTAACACTTTCGAAAGTGTTGCTGGTTTCAACACTTTGTAAAGTGTTAGATTTCAACATTTTAACAGTGTTATGATCTCGTTTTTAACCTTTATAAATGTTGAATTCTAACACTTGCAAGTGTTCGATTTGTGTCAATATTTAACACTTTAATAATGTTGTATCTCGTTTCTAACCTTTATAAATGTTGAATTCTAACACTTGCAAGAGCTGGATTTGTGTCCATATTTAACATTTGGTAAATGTTGACTTTCAACGCTTTGCAAGTGTTGGGATTCAACGCTTTGTAAGCGTTGGTATTCAAAAAGGAAATGGCATGATAAGGCGGCATTTTGGCCTATACACATGGTGCAGTTGGACCCCCCCCCCCCCACCCAGAATAAAATGTTCTGAAAAATAATTGTGTTCTAATGTAGACCCTAATGGCAAAAAATATGTACACAGTATGTGAAAGTTCTAGCTCAATTGTGTTATGACCGTAATTATTACATGAAATTAAAATCGCATCATTTGTGAGAAAGGGTCTAAATCGAGCATTCTAACACACATTTAGACACGAGGAGGTACCAGGTTAAATGACCCTTAGACCCTTTTTCACAAAATAGCACATGCTGTGGATTTTAATTTCATGTGAGAACTATAATCTTAATGCAATCAAGCTAGAACTTTCACATATTGTATTATATTTTTTTCGTCATTAGATTAAAACAATTATTTTTAGGACATTTTAATTTCTTGATTTCAACTGCACCATGTATACGTATGCTGCCTTATCGTACCATCTACTTTTAAGGCATTTCACAAAAAAAATAAAAAAATTGCCTGTTAAAATTTGCAACAGCAACACAGTAATCCTTCTATGATCGGTTTTCAACTCCCCCACAGACAAATTGCTGTGGAAGTGTAACTGTGGCACTTGTGTAAGTGTAGGTCATATTCAAGATAATGACAAAGAACAGAACAAAATAAAGTTCACTTGCATTCAGTCACAGACGAATAAAAACAGGAGTGAGATTGAAGTCTGACCCCTTGACAACTGCAGGACATAATTGTAGTAATGCAAAGAACTAAACAGATTTGTGACAATGTATCATACGACCTGTTAAGCAAGCAGGGTATAAATTTTATAAAGTTTATGTTAGATATGACAAACTTGCAGAAGTACCAAAGTTACATTTTGAAATAAGCATCCCTCCATTTGTATGACAAACAAGAATAAAAAATAATGCAAGAGTATGCTTTACTGCTTTTTTAATGTAACAATATGGGAAGAGTTCATGAATATATTTTCACAATAAAATTCATTAAGGTCACTGTTACCTCATGACCCTCTCACATCTCTATGTAAGGGCAAATAATTAGAATTCATATGGGACTTAAAATTTTCAAAAGATCTCCTTTTCTTCATATTTACAAGCATTTGGTTTGGAGGATCCATAATTAATAATTGTCACACTCAGTATGTCTCTTTTTACAAGCAAGGCCATGAGGAACAAACAAACATTTAATGTAACCCATGACCAGAATGCATTTCATCATTGCTTATTATTCCTGTGATATGGTGGTAAAACAATAATGGGTGACAAATGGGCCAGTTCTGATCCAGAATGGGTTAAATGTCCATGTCACTGATTTTGGACTTCTTGTCCACTTGCATATATGCGATACAAAGTTACTCGGGATTGAACCCAGAAATCGATCGATCACACAGATTTCTGATAAGATTTCTTTCATCCGATCACATGCATGTGTGAACTAGGCATAATCATTCTTGAGATATGGTGGTATTGCGAAAACAGACTGACGTATCCCCTGTTGATATGAGGACAACACCCCAAGAAAGCCTTTAGAAGCCTTCTCATTCTTGAAATATGTTGGTAAAAACAACTGCTAGTAAGTGAATGTATGAGTGGAATATTTTCAGTCCAAATGAGTCACAGAGTGATGGTGATCCAGACAAAAACTGACACAATCAGAATTCACCGAACACAAGAGCTTTGACAGGAGACAACGCAGATTTTGGTGATCATCTCTCTAAATCTGATTGGGAGTCTCTCTTTTTCAGAGATGCCATAAAATTAAATAGTCTCAAGGAGTAAAAAGAATGAGGTTAGTTGATCAGCATATTCCAGATTGAATTTATTATGCAGCTTGAAAAGCCTATCAACTGCAAAAGTTATGTCATTCCTGCAAGGTATCGCAACGCTGTCGACGATGATGAAATATTAGGATACTCCATTACTCGTTCCCAGGCAAAGGACATATGGCTGTGACCTCCTGCCTCTAGGTAGTGAACTGCATTGGTTCCAACCTGAAAAAGAGTAAGATGATTCTATTTCAACATTTGCAATCAACAGTCTAATAGTAACTGAAGTTCAATCTAACTCAAGATATATGCACTTAAGCATCTTCACATGGTGATGACAGTGTGTAACAAATTTCTAAAGAATCTAGAATCTTAGTCGCACAACCCTACCCCAGAAAGTTAGGTAGGTTGGTAAAATACACATATTTATTTGAAGGTCAGGTTTTCCTTTCACGGTGGATGGAAGAGTTAAAGTGATTTGGTCCAGATACGAAGTTCTTATGAAAATGGCAGGAGAAAACTACTGTTTGCATCGATTGTCAAAATGATTTCTGAGAAGATAACGAATCCTCGACATCGACATCCTTGAACAAGGGAAACCCCCACCATATACTCGGGTCAATCCTAGAATACAGGCGAAAACTGCATTCCTCTATGGATTGGGTCATGGAATATTTGCTTTCACAATGTGTGATACAGGGGCCGCGGAGCGCCCACCCACACTTGTTATAGATCAATAAGTCCTATCTTAGATAGCACCAGTCCAACATTTAACAAGGCCGAGTTCAGCCCCTCCACTTTCAAATGTGCTTCGCGACTCATGTGATACATGTTCACATCGCCGACTGCCGGAGAGCAAAATACTTGCTTGGCGAGCATTTTACGTTTGTTCACCTAAGAGTGGAGAAAGGGGAGACAACTCTGACATTCGAAAACAAAATGATGACCTGTCTGAGAATCAGCGGAAAAAGTTCCCAGTCTACGAATTTTTGGACCCAGTCAGGGTGTAGTGGAAGGGCAATCAATGCAGTATCAGATATCATATGGCCACTGTTAATTAATTGTTTGTTTCTCGTAACCTTGCTGGTAAAAATATACATGCTGAGCGCAATAATTATTAATTATTAACTTGCAAACCAATTGTGTAAAAATATGAAAAAAATTAGCAAGTTTTACTCATGAAAATGTAAATCCCTCATGGATTTCAATTATTTGCCCTCAAAATATAGATGAGGGCTGGTTACGGGAAACGGAACATTAATTATCAGCGGCATATGCTATCTGAAAATATCAGCATATGGGATCGGGCGAGGCTTAGTTTCGAGATACAGGGTGGAGCTCTGTTCCGGGGGTGGCGGGAGAGGTAGATATACCCCCAGGGTGTAGTGGACGAGTGCAATCAATGCAGTATCAGATATGCTATCTGAGAATATCAGCATATGGTTTGGAGATACAGCCAGGGTGAAGCTCAGTTCCGGGGGTGGGGTGGGGATATACCCCAGGCATGCCAGGATTTGGCTTAATGTCACACTCAAGTTTGTTTCACTCATATGGTGACAGTCATAGTGGACGAGTGTAGTCAAGGCAGTATCCGATATGCAAGGTTGGAAATAGGAACCTGCCAAATATTAAAACATGTTGCATGTTAGGACAACCTAACAACAGGCTAAAAATTGTTATTCCAATCAAACTGTTAGTGTTACTCGCAGAAGTCTGGATCCATTTACTTGAGGGATTATTATCTAGATTTGCAAATATTACCTGCAAGTCTGCAGTTCCTCACAGAGCCCACCGCTCTCTTCACTCTTGTGACATCTTTGAGATCTTCAATATGTTTGGCACATATCGGCTTTGTTAAAAGTTTCGATCCCGTGTCCTATAGCATCGCAAATTCTTGATCAATCTGAAAATGAATATATAATTTGCATAAATATTAATTGACAATTGACTGGATATGACTGTCTAATGGAAATCAACGAAGCAATACTTAATTCCACCGTGACAGAGTACATGAAAAAATTCCAATTGCCTGAAGGCAGGGTTGTCCTGTGAGATCGGGAGGTTGAAAAGTGTGGCAGATCATAACACTCCCTTAGCGCATGCGTATTTCAACCGAAGAAGTTGCAAGAACAACAAGAATGCGATCCTTCCACAGACCTGCATGCCGAATCAAACAGGTTGGGAATAATACCTTGATCGAGGTATTATACCTTGATAGGGATATAACACGTTACACCTCGATCAAGTTATAGGCATATACCTCGATGGATGTAGGGCTATGTCAGCTTCAGTTTTTATATATTTATGGAAAATGCGAACATCCCCACATACCCCGGACTGCATGGATCTTTCAATAGCATCTATGGCTTCATTGTCGGAATGTTAAACGATTTTCAGCAACTTATTGCTTCGTTTTATGCGACTACATAATCATTCAAATTAGCCACTCTAATATTTACAAAATGAAACATGGCTTCGCATGACATATTCGGTGAAATTTATTCTGTAAATGAAAATAGCATGTGATCGCATACTTCGATCTCAAAGTCATATCCAAGTTGCATGAATGTAGATGCATTGATTGATGAATACATTAAATTGTCTGATGCAATGCACAATCTCCTAGCATGCACACACATGGCAGGGTCATAATACCCAGAGCAGAGGTCAGTTTTTATGTGCACATGCTAGCAGTTTAGATTATGTGTCTTGCTAGCAGTTTAGATTATGTGTCTGGCAGTTTAATTTGATTTATTAACTAGGCCTAGCCTCTCAAATACTGCAATTTGTGTATGACTTTTACATGGAAATATGCCACCACATGCGATGCCATTTTCATTCAGAAAATATATTTCACCGAAGATGTCATTTGAAGCTAGGTTTCATTTTTGAAATTTTGAAGTGACTAATTTGAATGATTAGTCGCATAAAACAAAGCAATAAGTTGCTGTGAAAATCATGGAACAATGAAGCCATACATGTAGATGCTATTGAAAGATCCAATTCAGGGTTCGTACACAATGGAGGCCCCAGTTTTCAAGGTCTTTTCAAGGTCTTTTCAAGGTAATAATTCCTGTTTTCAAGGTATACACTTTTTATGTAATAAAGGAATACAGACAAATTTTTTGAGTTTTCTTATTATTGTTCATACTTAACATTGTCATGCACTGACGATACGCTGCAAATTTCAAATATGACACTTATGTTAAAGATGTGTGATAGTCTGATGTTTCTGTCACATTAAAATGTTCGTGATGTCTTGTGGATAGCCTATTTATTCACACACCGTCACCCATGTGGCGTTTTCTGAGCCTTGCAGTCCGTAATTGGGCTACTGGTCCTCGTGATCCGTCTTAAATTTCCATACTGCTGATATGTGTTTTGCCACGCATGTGGGAAGTCCAGGCTGACTCGCCCATTTTGCCGACGTCAAAATCTTTCTTACACACACCAAACCCAGCTTTGCGTTTATCTGCATGCTGGCAAAGCCAGTCCTTATACTTGTCATCCTTTAGCCAATTTGTATTGAAAAGGCACACCATTTCCACAATCTCTATTTAGCAGATGATGTTCAATGTCAAAAACGAAACAATTTTCAAAAGCCGCCAAAAACCACTTCGTTCTGCTGGACCTGTCGGAAACCCGAAAAATATTCATTCGGCATGAAAACTCAATGGAAATCTGAGGGTTCGCGATGTAGCGGGCCCACGTGGTCAGGTGACATTATACATATTCAGTGCGC
The DNA here is from genome assembly GCA_036873755.1 of Hanleya hanleyi. Classification (NCBI taxonomy): domain Eukaryota; kingdom Metazoa; phylum Mollusca; class Polyplacophora; order Lepidopleurida; family Hanleyidae; genus Hanleya; species Hanleya hanleyi. The sequence goes on from JAVTVY010000199.1 coordinate 13,727, forward strand.
AGATGCGGTGACCGAGATTCATACAGTCGGGAACCCGCCGCTCACTTACGAGAGCATACATCAAGTGAGGTTTCTGATTTCCAAGGAGAACCTGTATACCGTGGATAGTCTCCCTTTACACAGCGTGACAACCATTTGTGAAAATAATCATACGGTCATAATCGGGGCTTATTTTTGCTAACGGATGACAAAGGACGATACAACATGCATTCAACTTTACACAACTGACAACAACATGCTAAGAATTCCCGTTTTCAAGGCCTTTTCAAGGTACATGGCCCGATTTCCCATTTTTCAAGGCATTTCAAGGCCTTGAATTTTAAATTGTCATTTTCAAGGCAATTCAAGATTTTCAAGGTAGTGTGCGAACCATGCCAATTGCACTCTGGGATACGTGTGGATGTCCCTTTTTGATAAATATATAAAAACTGAAGTTGACATAGCCCTACACCCCAACGAGGTATTGGCTTCAAGCATGTCAAGGTGTTTTCCCCAACCTTTAAATAATAAAGACTTTAGGTATGCGGGGAGGGAAAGACATATATGTTCAGTGGTCGGGCAGGGCTTGTATTTTCATGGGAATCCGATTCCCGTCAGCACTCCCGCAAATTAATTTGCGGGAATCATAAAAATGATAGCAATGAATTCTCGTGGATTCCCATAGAGCTGGGTTGCGAGAATCAACATGTATTTGAATTTCCGTAAAGTTTGACGAAAAACAAGGCATAGAGGGTAAGTATAAGAGAAAAAACAGCATTTTGGATATAGCACCACATGATTTTGTCTTGTAGAACCAGTGAAATATACCCATCAAGTTAAGACTGGATGTACATGTACTACAGATAAACAACAACAACAGTAACAAGTAGAACATATGGTTATTTTATAATACAACCCTTGTGTAGGGGGTAGAGCTGATGCAACTGTATGTAAAAAATTACTTGATGCAACTATGGGCTTGGGATTAGTTCTCGTACGCTTTTCACGGTTTATTTCAGTCTTTCGTTTTTGAAAACAGCACGAGTGCTGTAAAATCTCGTGCTGTAAATCACTCTCCAAATATGATACTTAGGAGTGTAAATCACACTCCTGAATGCTTTTAATATGCAGAGAAACTGTTTCAAGGAGTGCTGTTTCCACTCGCCTAGATCAATTTTAGGAGTGTGATTAGGAGTGTGGTGTGATCACACTCCTCGAAAACGAATGACTGTTATTTTAATGTATATAAAAGTAATTTCTTGAGAGATGCAAAAACTGACCTGGCTAATGCTGGGATCAAGACACTTCCCTTCGATTACATGACCTTTTCCTGCACGTGTGAGAGCAGTTATTAACTTGACTTTTTAAGTACCTCTAACCCACGAGAGCAATTCTCATACAGCAGATGAAAGTCACTGAATTGTTCGCTAATATCATTGTTCGTGCACTTAAAAAGTTTATTTGGGTAGCTTTAGAAGAAATAGTATAAGCTTATACTAATTGGACAATTCATCATCTGACCGGTTCACAATGACAGACTGAACAGCGACTCGTTATTTGGATGGAAAACAAGATTATTTTACCTCCGGAAAATCTTCGGCAGTCATCGGAAGTATAACTCTTCGGCCGTCAATAGCTAATAGCGTATCCACCAATTATCCGATTTTAATATTAATAATATATTTGGAACGCTATTTCATGACAAAAAATTCAACCGGAAGATGACACTGATTTACTGGAAATGACGTGAGTTTGCTGCCATTTTACTGTGAACATTAGTTCGCAGATAGGGAGGGGCAGTCGAAGGAAACCAATGACTGCGCCTCTGTCGAAATGAGATTGTCAACTGACTTTCGTGGAATGAACATGATGGTCATCAATCTATGGCAAGCCGTTTCAGTATTTAATCGATTATTCCACATATGTTGAAAACTTTTGCACATATGTACAAAAGAATTCCACATATGTGTAAAAAACAGTTTTTAGACATATGTGCAAAAGTTTTACACATATGTTGAAAAGTTTTACACATATGTTGAAAAGTTTTACACATATGTTGAAAAGTTTTACACATATGTGGAAAAGTTTTACACATATGTAAAATAAATTAACTATTTCACATATGTTGAAAAGTTTTATACATATGTGCAAAAGTTTTACACATATGTCAAATAAAGTGTTTTTCCACATATGTGCAAAAGTTTTGTACATATGTTAAATAAATTCCAGGAGAGTTAATGGAAAGGAAATGGACTGCTCCCTGTGGTACAATCTCTCGTGAATGTTTGTTATCTAACGACCATTTCAAAATGGCGCTGTGTCTTCGGGGTTTGTTTTTCGTCTCTCCGACTATGCGAGACATGTGAAACTACAGTGAGGACACGGAAGCTTATAATAATAATAATAATAGTACTATATTATCTTGGATTCAAGGTCCATACATGACTATCTTCCTTCAACGCACCTCTACTCCTGTAGCTAACGCAGATCATACAAACTGCGGTATAGCACAGGGGCTGGTTGTTGGTCAGTTATTAATTATGATATTATATTCTGATATACTCTCATCCTACTCCATAAATATGAGTACGAGGTGAGTATATATGAAAATTAAGATCCTAAATTATTACCAACAACAAGCCCCTGTGTGCGGTAGCTAAATGTGGTACAGATTACGGTGGGTCCATGCAAACTTCAAACGAACGAGGATAGCAGGGCTGGGGTAGGAACAAAGCCTGAATTAACAAGACATTTGACATACAGGATCGAAATACTGTAGTGTAGGAGTAATCAGCTGGGTCACAGATAAATAAACACACGAACTCAAGTCTCTTACAGCCATTTCAAGGTCAACCTTACTGAATATGTTATCATTGTGGAAAGATTGTTCCTTTCTTTGCAGGAGGAACAGGCGCCAAAAGGATACCAGGGAGCAGTCGATGCCTACGGCAGAGGTCGCAACTTTTAGACATATGTGTAAAAGTTTTCCACATATGTGAAATAAAATAACTATTTCACTTATGTTGAAAAGTTTTATACATATGTGTAAAAGTTTTAGACATATGTGCAAAAACCTTTTTTTCAACATATGTCGAAAACTTTTAGACATATGTGTAAAAGTTTTAGACATATGTGTAAAAGTTTTAGACATATGTGTAAAAGTTTTACACATATGTTGAAAAGTTTTACACATATGTTAAATAAATTAACTATTCCACATATGTTGAAAACTTTTGCACATATGTCAAAAAGTTTTTAACATATGTATAAAACTTTTACACATATGTGGAATAAATTCGCACTTTTAGACATATGTTGAAAAGTTTTATACATATGTTAAAAACTTTTTGACATATGTGCAAAAGTTTTCAACATATGTGGAATAACCGATTAAATACCGAAACGGCTTGCCATATCAATCATGTTACCTATATTGGTTGGCGATAAAATGGACTTCCCGTGTGATGAAAACTAGAAGTATATGCCCAGCCCAGGAAAGAAATTAAAAAAAACAAAAAAACTTCCAACTACACCAAGAAGTATAAATTTTGACAGACAAATTAAACTTCCCCCACACATAAGCAATCCACATAGAAAGTCACCACTTGCTCTGAACGCGCACAAGTGAGAGGTGCACAAGATTTGATCTGTACGAGAACCGATCCAGAACCCGTAATGCAGGAGTCAAGCGAAACCCCCACCCCCCCAACCTCGGGGTTTAGTTGGGACTTAGCAAATGAGAGTTGTTAAAATGCTTCAATGCCCTACCCTCTGGGGCAAAACATTGAAGTGAGTCCCCACCTAAAACTTCAACCAAATACAATTGATGTCCCATTCCTAGGTAAAAGAAATATTAACTCAATACGAACATAAACAGGACTGAAAGCGTGTGAAAGCCCCACTCTGTGGGGCGTAAACATGTTGTGAATCCCCAGGTAATGCCCCACTAAACCCGACCCTTGCCCGAGGTTGGGGTTGCATGGGGGGGGGGGGATTTCGTTTGACTCCTGCATAATTCACGAAAATTGGATCATGGAAAAATGATGCCTGTAATTTCTCATTTTTCCGGGGCTCTTACTGCAGGGACAACACACTCATACTTCACTCCTTGGCAAACTGAAAGAAAAATGAGAGGTTCTTTGTCACGCCACCCTTCCCCCCCCCCCGGCACCAACAACACATATTTGTTCATTCAATCACATCGGATGTGTTATGTTACCAATGACAATTTAAACATAATAGTATGGGCATTTTCCCGATCTCCGTTTAATCCTAATTTACTAGGTAATCACAGATCGGAACTGAGGATAATCCGATAGGCCTGTATGTTCACATTTCAGCTTTCTCGGTTCAGTTGCACTCGCCTCGGTGACTTGGATTCTGGCGCGAACAAGGTCAAGCCAACACCCGAATCAGAGTGCCGGAAAGGAGAAGAGCATCAAGATGAACAATAACAACAAGTTAATCATGTATTCAATCAGTTACAAAGAAAATTAACAAAATAACACGTTCTAACAACAGCCAAACTTACCGAAACGGCACGTTGAATTTTCCCCCACACAGGTTCATGCTTTCGGTGCTCCAGCAATGGCAGAAGAATCACGTGAAGCAGGAGCCAATCAAATTACTCACTGTCTCCGCGCGCCACCTTGCCGGGCGCGAAAATAACACAACATTGTTTAGATGTTGTTAAAATCCGAAGAGTCTGACACTTTAAGTGTTATAATACTAGTATTCAACATTTTAAAGTGTTGTATTGAGTATAACACTTAGAAAATGTTACCATTACAACACTTGTGTTTTAAGAGTGTAGTCGTAGTTGCTGAGTGAAAGTTATTTACTTTATGATAGATGTGTTTCCAATTGTTTTCGTTTATATTATTTTGCGTATATGTTTTCAGTCCTCTCCGCAACCTGTCCCACATGTCTAAAATTCCATCCTACAAAATCTGTCCGATATGATCCTATGGAACATTTTCTGTCTTATAGGACAGATAATTTGTCCTATTGTTCTCCTTTACGAAATTTTAAAATTCTATAGGACCCTACGAGAATTTTTGGTAAGGGGAAGACTCCGTGTTTCCGTATCAGATATCGACCTACGTTTACTTGCAATCCTAATTGGAACTTGGATCGCCTTACTTCCCTTTACTATAGTGTAATAGCAGAAAAGCCACGTATTTTTGTATTTATCTTTATAAGTAAGAACAGCATATAGGATGTAAATACTTGAAATGTTTCAGAAGGGTCATTCTCACAGAAAGGCACAATTTCACTTGGGGAAATATGTCAAAATCAACATCACGAATGACTACAGAATTTGATTTCAACAGATTCCCCATTGACAAAACTCTTTATAATGCATACAATAAATGCAGACATCCCGAACAATAAACTTTTCGTAACACTTAACGGTGGAGTTGTCTTCAATAATGTCAGTGGTGTTACACAGGAATGATCAGTATATTGGGCACTAAGAGAACAGAAATAGGAAGATATACACATGCTAGGCAATAGATTGCATGTAACTATGACTAATGATGAAAAAATATTGAAGTTAGGAAAACAAGTTTCTTTTTATTTTCCTAATTATGCTACTTAGCTCACCAAAATCAGCCAATTGGACCGCATGTATCAACTATTCATGTAGATTCTGTATAACAAAACCTATTTATTCTTGATGCTGACTTTAAACTAATCGAGTTTGTTTCTTTTTTAAAATATGGGACAACTTAAACAAGTGTTTCTGAATTTCAAGACCATTCTTGCATCCGTAACACCACTGACAATCCGGTAACACCACTGACCTCGTGTAACACGTACCACTGATTAATTTGTTCATAGACGCAAAAATGCAGTTGCAAGTGAAGAATATTTAGGGACAAAACAGGTATATGGAAAGCCTTCTGATAAAACTGCTTCTTCTTCTTCAAATAGTTATCTAACTGAAATGTAACACCAGTGACAACCCGGTAACACCAGTGACCTCGAGTAACACCATTGGCCTCGTGTAACAACAGTGACCAATTTGTTCATAGAGGCAAAAATGTAGCCGTGAGTGAAAGCGATCTAGGGGCAAAACACGTATATGACAAGACTCCTTAACTTAGTATTATTTGGAAGAAAGGTAAATTCAAGTTGTACTGAAATTTGGAGCAAAATCATCATAATTGTCAATGGTGTTACCCTAAAAATAGTAACACCACTGACAGGTAACACCACTGACATTTTGGAAGGAATTCATTGTTGCTCTCTCGTATATTGTCGTGACGGTCCAAGAACAATGATTTTGTAATTCATGCGCACATTTCTTTGTTACCAGTTAATATTTTTACTCGGGAGCCACTACATGTTGATCCTGACACGTAACACCATTGACCGGTAATAAACGTACGCTGAAAATTTGGAGCTAGAAATGACTGAAATACTGAAAAGAGTTTCATAAAACACTTCTTATGGAATCTCAAGTTTACCCGCGCTTGGAAAAGAAGCCGCCTGGTGGCAAATCTTTGTTTCTAATTTAACCGTTCGCTTTTTGGCTCCGATTTCAGTTACAGTAACACCAATGACCCGAAAACCAGTTACAGACCTTTGCCCATGCCATTTTCACAAGATAATCTGCCATTGTAAAAAATATATTCATATATTGAAAGAACAGATGCGGCTGGTTGCCAAAAAGGTAGAATAATATAGAACAAAAGAATTTTTGGCAACTTTATCGTGGTATCAAGTAGGTCACTACAGCCAGTTACAGGTCTATTTTACCCAAAATTGAGGGTTCTGGTGAAAATTTACATAAAAAAATCAATCGGGAGAGTGCTTGCAATGAGTTATTCGTACTCTACTAAATGAATACTACTAACAATCTGAATTTTTTCAGCCGTAAGACTGGTTAGAAGAAAATTTGGGTCGAGTGACACGAATTGCGCCTTTCCGTGAGAATGACCCAGAACTGGTATTGCACCCGAGAAGAGACGTGCTGCTGCCACTAAAATAAAGTCAGGTCGCCAACATAATATAGCGTCCTCTAAAATATTATAGCTATAATGCGCTTTAGAGCAGAAACTTGCGGAACAGCGACAGCGACAGACAGTACCAGGACAGTGTCATGCAGTATCAAGCAAGAATCGAAAGGCAACAGACAGTACTTTGGCAGTACCAGGAAGAATAGTGAACAAGAACGTTACTAATTCGGCGCCAGGCAGATTCGGGCAGTGCCAATATATTGCTTCAATTCACTTTTAACTATTCTACTTGACAATGACGCTACATATATTTCGCAACTGATTTTCATTATTTGTAGATAGGCCTATATCACCCCGCGAAGACATTTAAAACGCTATTATTATGCTGATTGTTTCGTTTTGCCAAAGGGAGTTAGGATTATGTGACAGCGGTGTCATGTTACCGCAGCCGCACTCCTTAAACAAGCCTCATCTTCAGGTCAGAATGATAGGAAAATCTTTGATTACGAATAATTTTCCACGTACATTGTGTGGTAGCCTTTTCAAATTTTTTGATATGTTCGGTATAAGTTGAACAGCTGGGGACTGGACGACTTTCAATGTGATGCTAAACATTCGAAATAAATTCATAGTTCGATGACAGACGAATTTACCAAAAGCCATTCCCAGACCAGAGAGATGCATTTGGTTGGAATTACTTTGTGAAGACAAATGGAGCTGATAATTAGCTGGAATTACACTGGAAATTGCGCGAAACATCAGAAATAGCAAAACACACAGAAAATAATTTCCACCGCGGTGAAAATAATTTCCACAGCGGTGGTAATAATTTCCAATGCGGTGGTAATAATATCCATCGCGGTGGTAATAATATCCACCGCGGTGGTAATAATTTCCAACGCGGTGGTAATAATATCCATCGCGGTGGTAATAATATCCACCGCGGTGGTAATAATTTCCAACGCGGTGGTAATAATATCCATCGCGGTGGAAATTATTACCACCGCGATGGATATTATTACCACCACGTTGGAAATTATTACCACCGCGGTGGATATTATTACCACCGCGGTGGAAATTATTTTCACCGCGGTGGAAATTATTTTCTGTGTGTTTTGCTATTTCTGATGTTTCGCGCAATTTTCGATGTTTTTGCTAATTTCCAGTGTTTTCATGTGATCGTTTGAATTGTTGTCTCTTGAAAATGAATTTGCAGCGTTTTCGTATGGAACTGGTTGCAGTTTCTTGAGAATGAATAAAAAAATCAGAGATAAATTTTGAAAAATCGAAAATGAATCTAAGAGGATGACAAGAAAAGAGAGAAAATGCGAAAGTGAAATCTTGAATATTAGAGAAAGGCAGAAAATTGGAAAGATCAATGAATGGCCTTGAAAAGACACCGTAGAAATGTATCAAAGCAGATAAATATCTGAGATTGGTTTGTTTCAATACCTACAGAAGATATATCTCTAACATGAATAATTCTGCCCTGACACCATGTGCGAAACACAGAACCAGCGAGATCAGTGATGCGCTATAGTTAGTGTTTTTTACCTCATATCCCATGGTAAATGAAGGTCGTTATATTAAGGGGTTAAAAGGTAATGACATCAAATCTTTGCCGAATTATTTGACCGATAACTGAATTCGACATAAGAACCATTTCGGTCAGTTAACAACCAAGAATTTCGCCAACAAAAAAAAACTTTTGTATTTTGGAGATGGCTCCTCTGTGACGTCACAGGTCAAGGACGTCATAATACTTCTTGATATTAGACGATTGGAGAGTCTTTGCTCAATCAAATGATACCAACCATTTTGCCATATGCCTAGCATGGGTGAAGATATAGTCATTTTAATAGAGGACGATTTCGAAGTGAATAATTAGATTTAATTGTTTAAAAGTTTAAACACGTCTGTTTGATTGAGTGAAGAATCTTCGACTGATTGGCCTACGATTTCAAGAATGATGTTTTGGCACTAGACTACATATACATGATAAATACCAGCAGGGATTATACCAATAACAAAATTGGAGATAACCCTGCTTAGAATATCTCAGTTAAGGGCAGAAGAAAATGAAAAAAATAGGACAGCCCTTAAGGGCGCAGCAAACAGATCCGTGTAAGGCCCTCCAATGACAGTGATTTACTATCACAAACTCCCTCTGGTCATAATAAAGATTGATAACTGTATTTGAAAATAAATTGTAAGAACTTCAGCAATAAAATGGTGTATAAAATGGGTTATGTTGGAAACTGGACATACAATTAATTGACAAACCACCCCTACCCCAAATATAAAAATTGCAAAAAATACCCCCCAGTACGGCCGTTGAAAATTGAATGACTTTCCCAACTGAGAGATTGACTACTACATGTTCGAAGAGAATGTCTGGGAGATTAAAAAAAGATATTGTTTGGATAGGTCATCGCCAGTTCGTTTTCATCGACAGTTGGAAAACAACCCATCAGCGAGGATTTCCAGATTTACCTCCCTTGTTATTGTCTTTCCGCCATATTGAAGAAAAAGCACATAATCTTTCAGCTTTGTATTAGCAATGAAATTCTCGAATGTACTCTTTATAACGAAATCTAAAAAGAAAAGAAATTCCCAGTTTTACAATTAACATCAACAGGGGTAATCCTCCATCATGCACTGTTCTGGGCGATACCACTGGCCAAAAATACGAAGTGAGACCTGAGATCGAGCTCTCTGGCCGTGAAAGGGCGCGAAACGACGTCATTACACACGTGGCTACCGGGCAATGCTTTCCATTGGCAATACCGCAAGCACAAATATAGTGAGTTCCAAATTTTCTGAAAAGCCAAACAACTTAAATAGGCATTTGCAAATAGAAGGCATCTCTTGTAAAAGTCCTTGGATAATTTAACACAGCATTGCCAATGTACAGCAATGGTCATCGGGGGCGGTGACACCATTTCGCGCCTTTTGCAGCTGGAGAGTTCGATCTCGGGATGGTCCTATTACGCGGAAATATGTTAAATGACTTTACCGTATAGGATGACCTCGCATAGATTCAGGGGAGAGGTGACGTCCAGCTGTTCTATCTGGATTAGGTCTTCTGCTATAGGCTGGCTACACGATCCTTTTATCGAATCGGTAATGCCTTGAGCACCAGGATCTCTATAACACTGTTTGAAGTCCTTCCCTGATACCCGGGAGCGTCCAACAAGTAGGATGAATTTTGCAAGACCTAAAGGTGTAAAGCAACGCTGATGTAGAAAATAACTTGATAAAGCCGATAACTTCCAAGAAACGTCGTTCAAATTGAAATAACGTATAATCGATTCTGATTGATGTCTGTTTTTGTACGATATAAGTAAGCTAGGCAACCATAGTGGTTATATGATAATAGTTATCTGAATATATCAAGAGTGTGGTAACTGTATACCATAACTACTATTCTCGCGAATCAATGTTCCATCGCATATAGCTTATTCATTCGACCTATCGAAGTACTTACTATCTCGGCTATAGATTGTGAATCTGTGTATGTTGTACTCTTTGCTCAGTTTGACCGTCCATTTCCATTGTTCCTGGTGCGTTATATTTTTGTCACTATACGTACATGGGCTACTATCATCATATCTTCCATCTACAGCAACTTTCGCCTCATCACAGTTTGGGCTGCATGCTGAACCAGTGTGCCAGGCAGTCTGGTCTAGAGCAACATTTTCTGGAAGACATATAAATAACACTTGCTTCTTTGTATATCTAACATCTACATATATTTCTTGTCTTGAGCATATCTCCGCATGAGAGTGTTTTCCACATACATTCGCCAGTATGAAGCTCCGCCTTGAGAGAGACCTAATTCCCATGGGTACTGTTGCCATGGATTTTATGGTCAGCGTGCCAATAAACACATGCGATCTAGATGTATAATGGACTTGTCAGTATTTACCTGAGGGGACTGGTGTATTTGAATAATAAGAATGTCGCCCCCCGTGGAACACCTCCACCAAACCACATAAACACACACATTCAAGCACTAAACTGTAAAATAATTGTCAAAAATTCTATCCACTATCCTGGCTAGCCAATATCGTATTATCGCATATACATGTAGATTATTCTCTGATGTTCATTCAACTTGAAATTTGAAATCTAATCAAAAATTAAATCTGTGTTTATGAAACAATTAAGTTTGATCAGTAAAACGATGCCTCCCAGGTGGGATGAGTCTCCCATGGCCGACATTGTGTTTTCTCATATACATGTAACATATTGGAACATAAACATTTCCAAATTTATTTATTTTGAAACAATCAATCAGAAATTTGGAATCTGTTTTATGCAGCAATTAAATATTATGCACGTGACATATTGGAACACAAGCAGATCTAAATGCTCTACTTTAATATCAATTAATTGGAAATTTACAAACTAGTCCATAATTTCACCTTCCCTCTTGCAGGAAACTAGGCTATGATTATGTATATTATGATTGTTGTTTAATTTGAAGCTAATGGATTAGGTCTTTGGATTATGGACGCGGGAATTCTTTAATGGACGACGGGTGAATATGGAAGGTGGATATTATATGGATGATGACATATACATGTGGATATATAGATGTGGATATATAGATGTGGATGTGAAAATGTGACTGTAGATGGACGACGACTGAATATTGAATGACGGATCTGACGCGTGCTCTTTTTATGATGTGGATATTAAATCCATAGTTTACTTCTACTCATATCCAAAGTAAGGCAGATAAAGTTGGGAGCTAGACTGAGGTCGTTGGTCGTTTTTTATATATTTATCCAAAAATTCAACATAGAGGTACCTCCACTTATACTTATCCTTCCAATTTAGTACGCCTGTACTGGTGCAGTGGTTGACAAGAAATGTTTAGACTGAATCATTTTCTCACTCTTAAACTGTCACGTGACCAAATATGGTCGATAATTATTTACAAATTATATTGAATCACAAATACATTCACGTTATGTGACAATCTTTTAATGGAAATAAAATCCATTTGTCTAGGCAAGAACACATCTAAATGTGGAAATCAATCGGTGGATTGTATTGCTGGAAATCTAGTATGGCATGTGTGTGTGTGTGCTGGTGCGCGTGTGCGCGCACGTGTGCATGTGCGTGTGTGCTGGTGCGCGCGTGTGTGGGGGAAGGGCGTGACGTCATCACCAGAAATGACGCAACCACATGCTTATGCGCTCACCTGGTGGTGTCCTGGTGCAACCTATAGCCTACAATCTACAGGATCCAGGTGGCACCGCCACGTGAGCGCACATGAGCGCACATCCGGTGCGTTCTGGAAAACATCAACGAATTATTCGATTATTATATGTCTTGGCAACATAGTATTTATCTATCTCACCAGTTCCAGAGTGAGTCGCTAAAGAACGTTTCAGCATAGCTGTACTGTTTCAATCTGGATATAAATCTTCCAATGTTAACGGTGTGATATACAAGAAAGCATATTTTTTATTAGTATTTTTGTTTTCAATTAATAATTTTGGCATCTGCAAGAAAACCTACGTCTTTGGCATGTGCTGCCAGACCAGCCCATGGTACAGCTCCCCGCACATCCGGAAATACTATGGCATTTCACGCCGGTCAGACAGTGACACTTGTAGAGGCAATTCAGTCCAAATGTCTCCGAAGAGCAATCCTCCCCTGCAAAATGAGATTTGATTTGTTTTCCTTGAATGTGTTGCAATCAATCTGTGAATAAATTATAGTTGTATTACAAGTCTTTAGATGGTTTATCAGGGCGTGTATTTAAAAGCCTGCTCAAAGAAAAATAATCGGCAATTTTCATTCACATTCACTTTTATCTTCAATCAAAAAGACATACATAGTGGAAATAATTACAGTGAAACTGTCATTGTGTATGGCAGAGTAACGAAGCAGTAAAGAATATATGACGAACTCTACCGTCTGATTGTAGCTAATCAGTTTCTCCATTTGTTCACGGTTGTTCAACTAGTTTCACCGCTTTGGAATGACCAATCTGTATCGTTGAAATCGTAATTGGCGTTGCTAAAGAGGAAAGACGAATCCCTCACTAAATACATGCAGTACGTGCAAATCTTTTTTATCTCCAGATCTTGAGGATCGCTGTTGACTGATTTAGGTCCTTTCCGTTTTAAATTGATATATATATCTATTGATTTGTTCATCACTTAACCCTACCGACTTTCGTATTTGCTATATAATAATTTGTCGCTGGCCGATAAACAGTGAAGCATCAGCATTGCCAATAAATACGGTGACCATGAGGATTTCAACTTCTCGATTCCAATAACAGACATAGTCGCTTTCGCAGTCGAAATCCGTTACATGAATCCGACATGTTTGATTGGTCGACGGGGGCCACTTTCTATTATGCAGCAACTTCCCCAATCTGTTCCTGACAAACCTCGACCAATCAATTATGTGTACCAAATTCCACAACGATCTGTTCAGCGGTTTCGGACGATGAGGTTTAGGGTTTCAAACGGTTTGATAAATCGGGAAATGGGCCTTGCTGTTGATGCCTACATAACGTAGGGTATATTCTTGTATAATATTGAAGCGATCCGTTCTGTTTAAAATTTCAGTCTTAGGCGCCATCTACTAGCGTTCCAATGACAACGAAGGTAAACTTCGACATGAAAATCGCCATATTCGTGTTCCCATATCTTACATATATCCTGATTCGCCGTATAATTTTGTTTAGTGGATACCGCCCATTTTATTTTACTAAACAGCTTCTCTATTGTCACGAATTTAATGTACAAATTCAGAAACCCTAAGTAGGTCGTCTGATACTATGTCGCGAAGTTCCATGGAAATATGTCCCTCCCCAGCAACCCATTCAGCCAGGGGTCCGTTCGTGCGGACGATACGCGCCCTGGTGCCAGGATGAAGAATACCCTATAGTGCTCTGTGGGTGAATCCAAGAACATTGAACATTTGGCTTCGTCAGGAAATATGCATTAGATCTCATGTGTTACAATCTGTTTTTACTTTCTCGGTGAAGCGGTTAAGAAATATATGGCGGAAGGAAGAAAAAGAATTAGTCGCGAGCAGCGATACAATTGTTTCAAGGTAACGAGCATCGCCAACGCGCTGTCTCATGATATATAGTTGTCACAATATATATATAGCCGTTTTCTCCTTCGATATGCGTTACATGAAAACGGACGAATATAAAATATATAAAATAGCACAAATTCGATCGAGTCTCATGCTGGATTCGAACCAGCGATCACCTAACATTTGGGTGCCGTACTCTGGTGGTCGTTAACGAAAATACTGTTATATGATCACTTTGTAAATCACAAAAATATCTTCTTATGTATTCTGCTATGGGAGTTGTGTCATTATGGTCATCAGAGGGGTTCTGTGGGTTCGCTTTCACGAATACCGGTCTGCTACCTCCTATTTTTTTGGGAGGTCAGTTGACCGAGTGGTTTAGATCGCGGAATATAGTACTGGCGGTTGGGTGTCTCACTCTGGTGGTCGCTGGTTCGAATCCTGCCTAATTTTCAGCACTTGAATTTGTGCTATACTAAGATAGTGTAATCCCAAACTAGCGAAAATAGCTTATGATGTCTTTCAGTCACATGCAACTGTCAGTATATTGGTACACTGGTTTATTTACATTTGGCAATTATTAAATCAACGCAATTGGTAGACTAGATCCCCGCAAAGTCATGTTGCTAGTCAATAAAAATGGCACAATTCACTCTTTCAAGCGTAAAGTACATATTGCAAGATAAACAAACGTGCAACACGCGTGAACACCACAGGCCACGAATTGAAGCCAAATATCTGGCAGGCATACTTCCGCTGGATGAGAACAAAATAATTCTGATTTATTTCTTTGTGCAACGAGTCTTTTCCAAATAATATTATTCCTGCGTCAAAGCCTCTTAACCAATTTTCTGCGAAACCCACGAAACACTATTGGAAAATCATTACAATGACAATAATTGTACGCTTGGCTCTCGGCCAGAAGTTGTGTTCTTGCCTACTTTTAAATGTTTGTATACAGGTGTCTCAATCGGTTGTTCATTGACTCTTGTTATAATCACCAGTGGCAACCCTTACAAACAAGAATATAAGTCCGCTTTAATGTTAAAATTATAATGGGACTTGTTGAAGAGAAAAGACGAACATGACAGCATATGTGCAACACATACATCATTCATCTCCCCGTTTTCGTATTATTTTGACTGTGAATGTTATCCCATGTTAACATTGGTTTTGTTTAAATTACATACGGATATTCTTCATTTCAATACATAGGTCTATTGATATGATCATCAAGCAACCCTACCGACCTTCATATAGCTAATAATTAGGGGGCCAAGCCAGTATGGCTGGTCACCTTTTGTTATTGGTATTATTATTAGGGTTGCAAGCCAGAGGCTGCAAACCTCTTATTATTGGTATTATTAGGGTTGCAAGCCACAGGCGTGCAAACCTATTGTTATTGCTAATGTGTGATCCCGCCGGATTTTGTGTCAACTGTATCCCGGCCGCTGTTTAACCGATGAAGTCGAAACTTCGCATAAGTATTGGGGAATGTGAGATCTAGTGCATATCAAAAGAAGAAGCTGATTGGTCAGATGGTTCGGCGGCCATCTTGGATTTTCTCTAAAACCTTTCAAGATCTTCTCCTCTGGAACCGCTTGGTCGATTGACTCGTAACTTGGTACACATGCTCAATGGATCTGGGGCTCTCAGATTTGCATTTGAAAATTTGTTCTATAAAACAAGATGGCCGCCATTGACCAATCAAAATTGTCGGTTTTTCAAATAACGGATTTGGACGGGCAAATTGGCTACATATATGCACTGCGATATGGCGATCACGAATATGCAAAAATTTTGGTCCTCAGTCACGTGGTTTGGCCGCCATCTTGAATTTTGTCAGAAACGGAGCATATCTTGTAGAGCCTATATATCTGGAACTACGATAGGTACAGCCTTGTAGTTTGTTGTATTATATTGTCCAGGAGCCGCTCTTTCGGAAATATGTCAACCGTTTTACCTATCTTCAATAGTTTTCCCGCTATTCTCCATCGTATTTCACCCAAATTTGTCAATTATCCGATTTTTAATGTAACGGATTTCGATAGCAGAAATGACTATATGTAAGTTATGGGACACAACGATGATGAATTTGGTGAGTTCGTGGTAGTTGAACCCATTAGGTCTAATGAATACCCAAGGAAGAAGCTGATTGGTCAGATGCTTTGGCGGCCATCTTGGATTTACCCTAAAACCTTTCAAGATCTTCTCTGGAACCGCTGGGTCGATTGACTCAAAACTTGGTACACATGATCTATGGCTCTGGGGCTCTCAAATTACGATTTGAAAATTTGCTCCGTAAAACAAAATGGCCGCCATTGACCAATCAAAATTGTCGGTTTTTCAAATAACGGATTTGGACGAGGAAAGTGGCTACATATATGCACTGCGATATGGCGATCATGAATATGCAAACATTTTGGTCCTCAGTCACGTGGTTTGGCCACCATCTTGAATTTTGTCAGAAACGGAGCACATCTTGTAGAGCCTATATCTCTGGGACTACGATAGGTACAGCCTTATAGTTTGTAATATTATATTGTCCAGAAGCAGCTCTTTCAGAAGTGTGTCTACCCTTTTTACGTAGGTTCAATAGTTTCGCCGCTATAGAGGAATCAAAATTGTCAAATTTTCAAATGGAGACATTATTAGGGTTGCAAGCCACAGGCGTGCAAACCTATTGTTATTGCTAATGTGTGAGTCCGCCGGATTTTGTGTCAACTGTACCCCGGCCGCCGTTCAACCGATGAAGTCGAAACTTCACATATGTATTGGGGAATGTGGGATCTAGTGCATATCAAAAGAAGAAGCCGATTGGTCAGATGGTTCGGCGGCCATCTTGGATTTTCCCTAAAACCTTTCAAGATCTTCTCCTCTGGAACCGCTGGGTCGATTGACTCGAAACTTGGTACACATGACCTATGGATCTGGGGCTCTCAGATTACGATTTGAAAATTTGCTCCGTAAAACAAAATGGCCGCCAATGACCAATCAAAATTGTCGGTTTTTCAAATAACGGATTTGGACGGGGAAAGTGGCTACATATATACACTGCGATATGGCGATCATGAATATGCAAAAATTTTGGTCCTCAGTCACGTGGTTTGGCCACCATCTTGAATTTTGTCAGAAACGGAGCACATCTTGTAGAGCCTATATCTCTGGGACTACGATAGGTGCAGCCTTATAGTTTGTAGTATTATATTGTCCAGAAGCAGCTCTTTCAGAAGTGTGTGTACCCTTTTTACGTAGGTTCAATAGTTTCGCCGCTATAGAGGAATCAAAATTGTCAAATTTTCAAATGGAGACATTATTAGGGTTGCAAGCCACAGGCGTGCAAACCTATTGTTATTGCTAATGTGTGAGTCCGCCGGATTTTGTGTCAACTGTACCCCGGCCGCCGTTCAACCGATGAAGTCGAAACTTCACATATGTATTGGGGAATGTGGGATCTAGTGCATATCAAAAGAAGAAGCCGAATGGTCAGATGGTTCGGTGGCCATCTTGGATTTTCTCTAAAACCTTTCAAGATCTTCTCCTCTGGAACCGCTGAGTCGATTGACTCGAAACTTGGTACACATGTTCCATGGATGAGGAGCTCTCAAAACTCTATTTGAAATTTTACTCCGTAAAACAAAATGGCCGCCATTGACCAATCAAAATTGTCGGTTTTTCGAATAACGGATTTGGACGGGGAAAGTGGCTACATATATGCATTGCGATATGGCGATCACGAATATGCAAAAATTCTGGTCCTCGGTCACGTGGTTTGGCCGCCATCTTGAATTTTGTCAGAAACGGGACACATCTTGTAGAGCCTATATCTCTGGGACTACGATAGGTACAGCCTTATAGTTTGTTGTATTATATTGTCCAGAAGCAGCTCTTTCAGAAGTGTGTCTACCCTTTTTACGTAGGTTCAATAATTTCGCCGCTATAGAGGAATCAAAATTGTCAAATTTTCAAATGGAGACATTATTAGGGTTGCAAGCCACAGGCGTGCAAACCTATTGTTATTGCTAATGTGTGAGTCCGCCGGATTTTGTGTCAACTGTGCCCCGGCCGCCGTTCAACCGATGAAGTCGAAACTTCACATATGTATTGGGGAATGTGGGATCTAGTGCATATCAAAAGAAGAAGCCGATTGGTCAGATGGTTCGGCGGCCATCTTGGATTTTCCCTCAAACCTTTCAAGATCTTCTCCTCTGGAACCGCTGGGTCGATTGACTCGAAACTTGGTACACATGTTCCATGGATGAGGAGCTCTCAAAATTCTATTTGAAATTTTACTCCGTAAAACAAAATGGCCGCCATTGACCAATCAAAATTGTCGGTTTTTCGAATAACGGATTTGGACGGGGAAAGTGGCTACATATATGCATTGCGATATGGCGATCACGAATATGCAAAAATTGTGGTCCTCGGTTACGTGGTTTGGCCGCCATCTTGAATTTTGTCAGAAACGGGACACATCTTGTAGAGCCTATATCTCTGGGACTACGATAGGTACAGCCTTATAGTTTGTTGTATTATATTGTCCAGAAGCAGCTCTTTCAGAAGTATGTCTACCCTTTTTACGTAGGTTCAATAGTTTCGCCGCTATAGAGGAATCAAAATTGTCAAATTTTCAAATGGAGACATTATTAGGGTTGCAAGCCACAGGCGTGCAAACCTATTGTTATTGCTAATGTGTGAGTCCGCCGGATTTTGTGTCAACTGTACCCCGGCCGCCGTTCAACCGATGAAGTCGAAACTTCACATATGTATTGGGGAATGTGGGATCTAGTGCATATCAAAAGAAGAAGCCGATTGGTCAGATGGTTCGGTGGCCATCTTGGATTTTCTCTAAAACCTTTCAAGATCTTCTCCTCTGGAACCGCTGAGTCGATTGACTCGAAACTTGGTACACATGTTCCATGGATGAGGAGCTCTCAAAATTCTATTTGAAATTTTACTCCGTAAAACAAAATGGCCGCCATTGACCAATCAAAATTGTCGGTTTTTCGAATAACGGATTTGGACGGGGAAAGTGGCTACATATATGCATTGCGATATGGCGATCACGAATATGCAAATATGTGGTCCTCGGTTACGTGGTTTGGCCGCCATCTTGAATTTTGTCAGAAACGGGACACATCTTGTAGAGCCTATATCTCTGGGACTACGATAGGTACAGCCTTATAGTTTGTTGTATTATATTGTCCAGAAGCAGCTCTTTCAGAAGTGTGTCTACCCTTTTTACGTATGTTCAATAGTTTCGCCGCTATAGAGGAATCAAAATTGTCAAATTTTCAAATGGAGACATTATTAGGGTTGCAAGCCACAGGCGTGCAAACCTATTGTTATTGCTAATGTGTGAGTCCGCCGGATTTTGTGTCAACTGTACTCCGGCCGCCGTTCAACCGATGAAGTCGAAACTTCACATATGTATTGGGGAATGTGGGATCTAGTGCATATCAAAAGAAGAAGCCGATTGGTCAGATGGTTCGGTGGCCATCTTGGATTTTCTCTAAAACCTTTCAAGATCTTCTCCTCTGGAACCGCTGAGTCGATTGACTCAAAACTTGGCACACATGTTCCATGGATGAGGGGCTCTCAAAATTCTATTTGAAATTTTACTCCGTAAAACAAAAATGGCCGCCATTGACCAATCAAAATTGTCGGTTTTTCGAATAACGGATTTGGACGGGGAAAGTGGCTACATATATGCATTGCGATATGGCGATCACGAATATGCAAAAATTTTGGTCCTCGGTTACGTGGTTTGGCCGCCATCTTGAATTTTGTCAGAAACGGGACACATCTTGTAGAGCCTATATCTCTGGGACTACGATAGGTACAGCCTTATAGTTTGTTGTATTATATTGTCCAGAAGCAGCTCTTTCAGAAGTGTGTCTACCCTTTTTTTACGTAGGTTCAATAGTTTCGCCGCTATAGAGGAATCAAAATTGTCAAATTTTCAAATGGAGACATTATTAGGGTTGCAAGCCACAGGCGTGCAAACCTATTGTTATTGCTAATGTGTGAGTC
Organism: Hanleya hanleyi; assembly: GCA_036873755.1. Classification (NCBI taxonomy): domain Eukaryota; kingdom Metazoa; phylum Mollusca; class Polyplacophora; order Lepidopleurida; family Hanleyidae; genus Hanleya; species Hanleya hanleyi. The sequence goes on from JAVTVY010000199.1 coordinate 33,778, forward strand.
CGCCGGATTTTGTGTCAACTGTACCCCGGCCGCCGTTCAACCGATGAAGTCGAAACTTCACATATGTATTGGGGAATGTGGGATCTAGTGCATATCAAAAGAAGAAGCCGATTGGTCAGATGGTTCGGTGGCCATCTTGGATTTTCTCTAAAACCTTTCAAGATCTTCTCCTCTGGAACCGCTGAGTCGATTGACTCGAAACTTGGCACACATGTTCCATGGATGAGGGGCTCTCAAAATTCTATTTGAAATTTTACTCCGTAAAACAAAAATGGCCGCCATTGACCAATCAAAATTGTCGGTTTTTCGAATAACGGATTTGGACGGGGAAAGTGGCTACATATATGCATTGCGATATGGCGATCACGAATATGCAAAAATTGTGGTCCTCGGTTACGTGGTTTGGCCGCCATCTTGAATTTTGTCAGAAACGGGACACATCTTGTAGAGCCTATATCTCTGGGACTACGATAGGTACAGCCTTATAGTTTGTTGTATTATATTGTCCAGAAGCAGCTCTTTCAGAAGTGTGTCTACCCTTTTTACGTAAGTTCAATAGTTTCGCCGCTATAGAGGAATCAAAATTGTCAAATTTTCAAATGGAGACATTATTAGGGTTGCAAGCCACAGGCGTGCAAACCTATTGTTATTGCTAATGTGTGAGTCCGCCGGATTTTGTGTCAACTGTACCCCGGCCGCGGTTCAACCGATGAAGTCGAAACTTCACATATGTATTGGGAAATGTGGGATCTAGTGCATATCAAAAGAAGAAGCCGATTGGTCAGATGGTTCGGTGGCCATCTTGGATTTTCTCTAAAACCTTTCAAGATCTTCTCCTCTGGAACCGCTGAGTCGATTGACTCAAAACTTGGCACACATGTTCCATGGATGAGGGGCTCTCAAAATTCTATTTGAAATTTTACTCCGTAAAACAAAAATGGCCGCCATTGACCAATCAAAATTGTCGGTTTTTCGAATAACGGATTTGGACGGGGAAAGTGGCTACATATATGCATTGCGATATGGCGATCACGAATATGCAAAAATTTTGGTCCTCGGTTACGTGGTTTGGCCGCCATCTTGAATTTTGTCAGAAACGGGACACATCTTGTAGAGCCTATATCTCTGGGACTACGATAGGTACAGCCTTATAGTTTGTTGTATTATATTGTCCAGAAGCAGCTCTTTCAGAAGTGTGTGTACCCTTTTTACGTAGGTTCAATAGTTTCGCCGCTATAGAGGAATCAAAATTGTCAA
>JAVTVY010000200.1:0-33991 GCA_036873755.1 Hanleya hanleyi
AGGCTTAAGGATTTTGCAATGCAGGATGTACTATCTTCACTCGTCTGATAAACTTACAGTTCTGTCTTTAATGACCTCTTCGTTTAACCGCGCCAGTTATGTGGATCTTGCCGTTTGCAAGGAATTAAGAAGTGTTCTCTGCCGCTACAGAATTAGTGCACATAAATTAAAAATAGAATTTGGCCGATACAAGAATATAACTAGAACTGAGCGCTTGTGTACACGTTGATCATGTCAATCTATCGAGGATAAATATCATGTTTTATTTGAATGTCAAAACTATAAGGATATACGAGTGCCATTCATCAATGCAATACAGAAAATGTTTCCATACTTCTCTAACTTACAGAAAATCGAAAAAATTAAATTGGTACTTGGGAGTATCTCCAAATCTATTTTGATCCTCACTGCCAAATACCTGATATTATGTGAGAACTTGCGGAAGACTGAAACTTATTAGTTCCTTGGAAATACGTGTATAGGCCTATCTATACATCAACTAGTCCAACTGGTAACTGCTATACATATATACGGTATTATATACTTCAACATGTTTGTTAAATGTGATTGTTTCACACTGACAGTTGTATTTTCGTTCATTTGTGCAAAATGACCATATAACCAGCCATGTGACTGTTTTAGTGTCAATAAAGTTATGTTATCTTACAGGTACAAACATACTCCTATGCAGAAACAAATAAACATTTAATAAAGAACGATCAGTTATACATAAAATAGAGAGCTAATCACCATATCCCTAAACAGATAACCAATCGTGTAACATATCATATGGCACATCTATATATTGACAGGGGCAGTCTAGGTCACATAATTGGATTGGATGTAGTAGAAGTAAAAAAACTAACAGACAGAGAGAACCAGAAACATTCATTTTTTGTTTTCGCTCAAATTTTGAAACGAAGTATATTAATGTTGTTAGGTTATCTCCCTTAGACCAGACGCCCGGGAGTTTGATTCTGTCGTCTGCTGTCAGATCTATGACGGGAAGGCCCGGACAGAAGAAAAGGGTCGATGATCACAAACTCACGGTACTGAGAAAACATTGAAGTCACACGGAAGAAAATTGAGCTGTTGGAATGGCCAGCTGGATTAGCAAGAGGATGTGCATTTATTATAATTTCATCTCATGATTTGGTCTATATTTAGGGAAATTCAGGGGGAAGGGGGGGCGGGGGGGTGTTGGATCAGAATAACTCCATCCACACACACAAGCTCAGTTATTTAGAGATGACAAATTATCATTAATCAATGCAATAGGCAATTTAACTCAACACTGTGCTTAGGCTAGACGGCAGTCTACTGTACCTTGGACGATTATTCTGTCGACTTACACAATACTGCGTCGCGTACGATCGGTCAATATGTAATATAGTTCTCATATTTGTAGATCAAGGCTCAAGCACTAGGACTCGGGGACGTAACTTCGATGACAGACAATAATGTCACTGGACATGTCAACAATCCAGCACAGCTATCATATATGGCTGTAACAACAATCCATCACGGCGATAATGTGGCTGTATCATCAATCCAGACAATGTCACAGGTTTAGTGAATTCATCCGAATTATATTCATCCTGTCTCAGACAGAACCGCCAAGTGTAATGTGTTTGTATGATATCAAAGGAAATTCCCAAACACGGTGACCATGGAGTTGGAATATTACGGCTTTAAGGATGAAGACACCAACGCCATGGTCATGCGGTCATCATATTCGAAATTCATTGATGACAGAGTCATGTCGTCCTGACTGCTGATACAACGGTTTGTGTGCCTGTCTTTTACACGTGTGGGCGAAATCCGGAAGTGACACCATCCAAAATGACATCAATATATCCGGATATTTAATTTTTCATATATTAGGTAGGTTGTCCATGTGTTAACGGTGGATTTGGTAGTGGATTTAATATATCAAAATGTTCCCTAAAACATCACTCATGTATATATGAAATTATATTGACAATGAACAGTATTTCCACTGCCTGTCACCATGTAGAATTTACAAAAGTCTAAATGCAGAGAGAAAACATTGTCCAATCTTCCCTGTAAACACTCTATTTTTATTTGATTTCTTTTTAATTTCATAAATGATTTTACACGTGCTTATTGCAAATATAACCGATTATTCAAATGGTAGGGCCTATGTTAAATTGTTCTTTCATTCAATACAACACTCGGGAACATGTTGATATATGATATATACGACCAAATCAACTACAACAACACTGGAATTGATTTATCATCTATCCGATCATTCGTTTCTCTGTCCTTCATGTGTTCTGCTAACATTTGTAAACCACCCGATCACATGGGTTCGATCACATACATGAATATACTTTCTTGGATCTTTATTCCCTAACACCCCCACGTTTAACTAACATATCCACTATTTCTGTGTGACCTTTCCATTCAGCGAGATCCAGGGCGGTAGTGTTGTTCTTTGTTTTGATGTTTATGTCCGCTCCATGAGCCAGGAGTGTCTGTACTATCTCTATGTGTCCATCCCTGGCAGCAAAATGAAGAGCTGTCCATCCGTCATTATTTTTCATGTGGATGTCCGCTCCATGACCCAGGAGTGTCTGTACTGTTTCTATGTGTCAATGATAGGCAGCACAATGAAGAGCTGTCCAGCGGTCATTATCTTTCATGTGGATGTCCGCTCCATGATTCAGAAGTGTCTGTACTGTCTCTATGTGTCCATTCAAGGCAGCACAACGAAGAGCTGCCCATTCGTCAGTATCTTTCATGTGTATGTCGTCTCCATGATCCAGGAGTGTCTGTACTGTCTCTATGTGTCCATACCAGGCAGCATCATGAGAGCTGTCCGTCCTGCATTAGTTGTCGTGTGTATGTCCGCTCCATGATCCAGGAGTGTCTGTACTGTCTCTATGTGTCCATGATAGGCAGCACAATGAAGAGCTGTCCAACCGTCATTATCTTTCATGTGGATGTCCGCTCCATGATTCAGGAGTGTCTGTACTGTCTCTATGTGTCCATTCAAGGCAGCACAACGAAGAGCTGTCCATTCGTCAGTATCTTTCATGTGTATGTCGGCTCCATGATCCAGGAGTGTCTGTACTATCTCTATGTGTCCATTGTAGGCAGCACAATGAAGAGCTGTCACTCCTGTATTAGTAGTCATGTGTATGTCGGCTCCATGATCCAGGAGTGTATGTACTGTCTCTATGTGTCCATTCAAGGCAGCACAATGAAGAGCTGTCCATTCGTCAGTGTCTTTCATGTGTATGTACGCTCCACGATCCAGGAGTGTCTGTACTGTCTTTATGTGTCCATTGTAGGCAGCACAATGAAGAGCTGTCACTCCTGTATTAGTAGTCATGTGTATGTTGGCTCCATGATCCAGGATTGCCTGTACTGTCTCTATGTGTCCATTATAGGCAGCACCATGAAGAGCTGTCCATTCGTTATAATCTTTCATGTGTGTGTACGCTCCATGATTCAGGAGTGTCTGTACTGTCTCTATGTGTCCAGTCAAGGCAGCCCAATGAAGAGCTGTCCCTCCGTTAATAGTTGAGATGTTTACATCGGTCCCGTGAGACAAGAGAACAAGAACAATGTCGGTCCGACATACCCGTGAGGCCCCCATCATCCCCTCTATACACCCACACTTATCCTTCTTACAAGGACTGTAATATCTCCTTAACAGATACACAACTATCTCACGCTGTCCATACACACATGCGTCCCTCAGTCCCGTCGCTATTATTGTATCATTGAGTTTCGTTATTTCCTGTAAGAACGTTTCTAACACATTCATACTTCCATGTTTACAGGCGACGAGGAAAGCCCGATGGATTTGAGTGTCGGTTTGTTTGTGTGACGTCATCAGGTTGGTGATCGTCAGTTTATCATCACGTGACGCTGCCACAGACAGAGGATCAGTGGAGTCAGGCAGACATGTACACTTATGGTCAAGGTTGATCAACTTCCACAGTGTGCGAGCACCGGACCCAACAGATAGACAGTATACACACATACCATCCCAGGATTTACTCTCACTGAAGGCGGTCAGTTTGTCAGGACAGGACTGCAAATACTCAACCCAAACTTCTTGGAAGTTTTCCTCTCGGACAAATGGGTTCTGGAATACATCATGCAGAGACCAGTTGCCGACAATGGCCGCCTCCGTGAACACTTTCACCAATTCTTTGTTGATTACTACATCGTCAGGAACACAGACAACAAACTCGTATTCGTTTTTTGTGTAGTCGTGAGGACGGGAAATGTTGACGAGCAGATAGCGAGGTAAAAATCTTAAGCAATGGCGGAAATGAAGGTTGCCATAGTGCATGATTACTGCTTCCTTTACGGAATCGTGTGAGAATGTATACACCTGAATTCTCGTGGAATCTTCCGCAGTTTTGTGTAGTTTTACAAGGAATGTACCGGATAATTTCTCTGCGCAGTCTTGGATTTTTGCGACTGCTATAGGATCTTTACAACAGACCTCCCATACAACTTCAATCCTCTCCCGGACATCAGATCTCACCTCGAATAATACACCGGTAAGTTGGTTTGTTTGTATATCACCACACAAGGCGGCTAAGCAAAGTGTGGCGTATTTAATTGTGTCTTTACCTTTAAGTTTTTCTAACTCCAAAGTAAGATAGGAAAACGGTTTTTCAAATAGTTTAACAAGATCTTCACCTGTCTGACCTTCCGTTGTATCTCCCATCAATTTGCAACATTGACAGAATGCTATTGGGTTCTTGATACTTACAATTGTATCGATCTCTCTGTCTGTTAGTTTACCCGAATTACCCAAATATTTCCTGATCATTTCACGTTTGTCCCCTTCTGTTAAGTTAGAAGGGGTAAATTCTACTATGTTACAGAACAATGTGCTATTAGAAAAATGTGCCCTGCAGTCGGTCCACAAAGTGGACCTACTGGCAAACAGAAATTTGTGTATATCGACATACATTTCTAATTTTTCACCCATGCTGACCCAGGCATTGAAAAGAGTATTTTGTAAAAATGAGCCACCGAAAGGTTCGTCCACAACGAATAGAATTTTGATGTTAGTGCCCTGTACACGGTCAATGTATTTCTTAATTTCTTTTGGATCGCTGCAGAGGATAGGATGAAATTCCTGCATAGTGGCTGAAATGTGTTGAAGCAGTGAAGATTTCCCGTAGCCTGAATGACCTATTATTAAGAGACTATTTTCGCTCCCGATGATTTCTCTCGCCCGCTTACACAGCGTCGTTTCCACAAATGAGCCTTCGATCTTTTTCTGACAGAATGAACGGTAGACTTTACTTTCACCTGCAAATAATCCAGCATATTAATTCACACGTCGCCAAATTAACAAATTAGTAAAGTGATGACGCAGTGACTTCGAGGTTATAGTAGTCCGTGGGAAGTTTGAAATTGAAATTTCAGTATGTTGTTGTTGTTAACTTTGAACAGCATGCACAAAGTACATTTTGTTCGTTTTTTCATTTCGCATTGACCCTACATGTATATCATGATATCGGCAACGTAGATTAATTGAAAGCTGATATATTGTAAATAATTAGTAGAAAAATTAAATGATCGGCGAATATTTTTTTGTGCAAAAGCTTTAGGTATTTGCAAAATCAACCTCAAAATATTTTTTAACTACCTAACCGCATATACAGACAGTCTGTCAGGTTGTGTTCACAGTCGGATTGGATCAAAATATATAATGTGACCCTGTGGTTAGATTCTTTCCGACAGAAGGAGTATATTTTTACCCGCCCCACCTCCCCCTGTCCCGTCCGTCCCGTCCCCGCAGATGTTGGCGGATCCACTCAAATTCTACTCAAAGTAACAGTACTCACTCAGGACAATGCTGACCCCTTTATCCACACTCAGGGAAGCCATCCGTTCTGATGGATCTGCCAATATAAGAAAATGAGTACTTATTCTTAATACATTAGTAACACCCGGTAGAACCGGGTTCTCTCATACAATGTTACATTGCCTCATGTCAAAATTTTGGCCTCTCATATACCGTTTGTCTATTCTGTATAAACTAATACACTCATCTTACAATTCTGTGTACACGGGTCAAATTTGAGTCCTACATTTGGAGGGACACAGAAAATAATGTCTGAGTTGTTTTCAAAATAATGATTTCCACTTAACCGATTCTTACAAGATAAAAAGTTGTAGAAAGCTGAGAGAATTATCTTCAAATTGTTATGAGATGCAGACCCTCAGGAACTAATTTCACTTTATAAACACTTCCCTCATCTATTTTAATTATTTGCACTCAAAATCCCGGATTCACATTTTCATGAGTAAAACTTACTCATTTTCTTTATATTCATATACAATTGGTTGGCAATTTAATAATTAATAATCAATAATTATAGCTTCTAGCATGTGTGTTTAAAAAATCAAGGTCATGGTAAACAACCAATCAAGTGACAATGGCCTCACATCCAACGGTTTTGTCTTGGTTTCAATGATTCAACCATGTTAACAGCATGCAACTTAGCATGACTATACTTCTTTGCTGTCTACGTCAGCCATTTTGTGAAGTTTATTATGGCACGTGAGTGTGTACATGTACAATGTGTTTGTGAATCAAAATATATCGATCCATACTCTCTGTACAGAATTGCATATCTACAGAAATGAAGTAGTAGTACACAAAACACAAATTGTATATCGCAGCAAAACAGTGATTGTAGACGTTCAATTTTGTTACACCGGTGTGTACCCAGGGTGCACAGTTTGTGTACTTATGGTACACAGTTGTTTTTAGAGAGTATCCCTGCAGTTTAGCATATATATGCTACATATGTATAGAAAATAGGCTTCAAATCCATGCTTCAATCAATATATTGAGTCCGTTCGCGTAGGTCAATATATTAAAGCTTCCTGGCCATATTGAGGATAGATCGAGGAATCTTGAGGACTTATTCTTTTTGTTATAGATAGGAGGCTCGATTTCGGCCCGTGCCGGTGTGGAGGTTACGAATGTCCACCGGTTAAGAGTGTCGCTTTTCTCCACATTAGTGACAAGTGTCCGTCCATAGTTGCAATAGAAAAGGATATGAAAAGGGTTACTATTATTACCAGGACATCCTTATCCATCACACGTCACAGGCCTCTTTGCTCGAGATGACGCATTGAGCCTGCTATCATCCGGGTTCGTTATTTATTGTCGTGTTTTGGATCTATTTCATATGATAGTTGATTCGATTGATGATACTGCAAAAAGACGATCGCAGAATCTTATAACTATAGTGCGCAGACTTGGAAACAATTTGTAAGGATGAAGAGGTCACAGATAAATAAATACACGTCATGATGTGTCTGGGGCACAACGAAATTGAAAACTGGCAGTGATAGTTTTATCTCAGGTATCGCATTGTGCAGTTTGGTCGGCATATTGTTGATTTTAGAAGTATAATAAAATAAGGATCCCGGGTATAGCTGACATATTTTATTTACTTTTCTCACTTGTTCACATTGATCAATACACGTGTAATCGTGGAAATGTTTAAATGATCATCGTATTGACTCGAATATGTATAATTTGATATTCAAGCTTCATCTCTATACCCACAACGTGTTTTTGACTATAATACGGCTGCCAAATTCCATGTGACATATGGTGAATTCCAGATTATCAACAAACCGTTTCCCAAGGCCGAATGTGTCGGTATAATGACAGTCCCACTATCCAGGCGTCAATATGAACCAGCGATATGAACCTGGGGACGACTAGTTTCTTGATCACTTGTGTATTTGCTTGTATTATAACGTGCATTTACTGTGAGATCATTAAGCTGGAAATTGTCTCAAGTCATCTACCAGACGATAGTCTCGATGATCCGTTCCAACAAGGACGGCAACTCTTCAAGAGGAATTTACCTGTATTTAACCTGGACCGCTCAAACACAGATCAACACGGAGTTTCCTTCGAACTGTGCAAGATGTGACAGACATGTATGTGTGTGTCGAAAGATATTGCATTTTTTTAATCGATTGCTTAATTCACTCTAGAGTAGGAAGGCTTTAGAACTGGGTTCATTTTTCCATTGCCGCTTGTTTGGTCACTATAATACTTTGTCTAGAAAACTTTAATCGGAGGATTTCACACCCAGTAAATTGCAGAATTCCCTTAATATTTGATCTTGGAAATATAGTTCAAGGCCATGCAGTCATCTTCAACAATTTTCTGCTTTATTCAAACTTACGTGCACATGGGACATGAATTCGGAGATCTTGGACTTAACATGATATATAAATTGACATTCTTTAAATAGATCAAGGTAAGTGATATTCAATAGATTTCAGGTCAAGGCATACATGTATGTGATATAAATTTGGACAATGTAAATATAATCCATAGTGAAATATTGTACTAAATAGAATCGGACCTGGATGAAAAAAGGTCAAGGTCAGTCATCTTCGCACACTTCTGGACATTGTCATAGTATTAATTCGGAAAGCCTAGCTATATTTCTTCATGTTATATCATAAATAGACAGTATATGACCTTGAAAACATAGACCTAGGTCAGTCAATTGGGATAGGCTTCTGGTCAATCACAAGGTGTACAAATTGGGTATTAGTTTTTCAAAGCGTTTATTGTTTTATTGGATCTGTTCGGTACCAGAGCAAAAACAGTTTTTATCCCTCAGCCCATAGGGCTGTGGGGTCTTGTCGTTGTCATGTACGTACATCCTAGCGTTCGTCCGTCCGTCAACATGTTCTTGTCCGCTGAATATCTGCAGATCTATGAAGTCGGGCCTGACCAAACTTTGGTGAGAGCTTCCTGAATGTTGACTGATAAAATGATTAGATTTTCAGATGGCTATGATGATTTCGTGATTTTTATTTATTGATGGCTTAGCTTTTGCACTGTTATCTATGCCCATCGGGCACCCTTGGTTGCATGTTTCATTGTGACATTTGAAGGTTCCCTGATACAAAAAAGCCTGGTCCATTCAAGATTATCATTGGATGGAACCCCCAATTCCAATTTATCTGGGAGCTAGCTTACATGATGCTACACTTGTTCAATCTATGCACTACCCTCGGGAGGATTTCCTCACCCCTGGGACACTAAATGTTATTGGTTCCCGCAGTATTGAAACCCTGTTAGGTTTGAATTTCGCGTCGCCTTAAATGAAGGACAAGATTGTTCTTCAATTTTGCTACATCAATTTATCCGAAAGCTTTTGCACAAACCATATTTTATTTCAGTAGTATAATATGAAAAAAGTGGCAGGGGAATCCCTGCAGTATCGAACCCCTGTTAGTTTGAATTTCGTGTCGCCTTAAATGAAGGACATTTTTCTTCACTTTTTCTGTTAAATCATTCTATTCTACATCACATGATTTATCCTAAAACTTTTGCATGTTACTGTATCTTGGAAATTATTTAAAACGACTGATTAGGAGAGCCCATTTTTAGCATGACTTTGGGCAATTTTGAACCAGTTTGCATAACCGAAGCTTATGCCTCCCCCCTCCCATAATGATAATGGTGGGTTTGTGTCGATCATTGTGTTTCTCATTATTGTTATGACACTTGTGCAATGCATAAATTGCCACTGATAAAGCTACACTTTCTTGCATGCTGTAATCCCAGCACACCAGTCACGTGAAAAGTCTATTACATACAGTACAGAAATCACACAAACTGTATCCGCAAGGCTGTAGTGTATCCAGGGATTTTTTGCACGTTCCGATCCCAAACTCCCAGTTCCTTTTCGTAATACATTATTGAGGGTCCAATTCTTTTTAGTGAATTTCGGCGCAAAGATCCTGTGATCAATCACAAAACAGAGGCTTATTAACATGAAATTCATTACCCAGCTATGGAATCGGGTAATTTGTTGATTAATGGACTAACCAATTTTTGTTGGCTGAAAAACCCAACACTTGGTTGGACAAACATTGTGTGTCAACTGCTATGAATTTTCTCAATTGGAAAATTCATGAAACTTGGGGCTTAATTCTATGCAATGATCTCAAGGCCTCTCCCAGACTAAACATCTTTAATTTGTAAAAGTATTGGCGGTTGATGTTAATTTAAACTTCGCCTGGATTGTTTTGAAGTTGAAGCTTGAATTGTCTGTCATGTGTTCGTCCAACATAAATATGTTTTAGTTTTCATTATTACACTAAATACGTGATCAACACAATGACATTCACAATTTTATTGAATGTACTCTCATTTTCCTAGCTGATAAGTGCATAGATCTCCATTGGCAGAGACCTGGCCTGCTTGTAAATACAGTACATGATTGTCTGTCAATCATTGTCAATGTTCGTCCAACAGGTTGTCTGTCATGTGATTGTCCGACTAATTATGTGTTGATTTATTAGTATACTAATAGTGCAAATATTTCCATCAGCAGAGACCTAGCTCTCTTGTAATACATCACATGATTATCTGTCAATGTTCATCCAACATTTCATCTGTCATGTGTTCGTCCAACATTTTGTCTGTCATGTGTTAGTCCGACTTAAGTACGTTTTTTTATTATTAAACCAAGTAAGTGATCAAGTCAATGACTTTTATACTTGTATTGAATGTACTCCCCAGACTTCTTGTAATACATCACATGATTTTCTGTCAATGTTCGTCTGTCATGTGTTCGTCCAACTGTTTTATAACAATTGTTTCTCTTGATAAGATGGATTATCAACGCATTTATTGTTTCATCTCTGCTTCCATGGAATGATATCCTCTGCTCATAGATTATAAAATGGATATGTCTTCTCTAACTGAGAAATAGATGTTTTGTGATACAGCACATGTTTGTCTGTCAATGTTTGTCCAACATCTATGAAAAAAATCTCTGAAAATCTGAAAAATGTTAGAGAAATTATTTGTTCATGTTTATTCACTGGACAGAGTTCAGTATTAAATTTGAGTGATAAACAGTGATATTTTTTTAAGAAAATGATCAAATCATCCAGAAATGTCTGTCAACGTTCGTCCAACATTGACAGTAATACATTATTGCAAAGCATTGTGAATTACCAAATGTAATGCATAGCTTATCTCTTAACTGTTAATTTTGCATACAGCAAAGGTCTCTCTATTATTTCTTCATCAGAAATTACTGCTTATCTGAAATTAGGAGTTGAACTCTTGCGTCACACCTATTTGTATGCCTTAGCATATAAACAGCCTTATGTAAAATGAATTTGAAGATCCTAGCTTTAGTCCTTCAAAAAATATAGCAAATACAAAAATTTGACCTTGATAAAATAGATCAAGGTCGGTTAATTCAAGGTCGGTTAATTGAATAGGCTTATCACCCTTCACCAGATGCATATGTAATATGAATTTGAAGACCCTAGCTTTAATCCTTCAAAAAATATAGCAAATACAAAAATTTGACCTTGATAAAATAGGTCAAGGTCGGTCATTTTGAATAGGCTTCTGACCATTCACCAGATGCATATGTGGTATGAATTTACAATGCTTGGCTATAATCCTCCTTAAGATATCATGTACACAAGAAAGATGAGCAGACGAACAGACAGACGATGCCGTCGACGACAATACTTTTCGGGTAAATTCAGTGTCGTCACAGGGAACAGGCGCCAAGATGGCTCATACATTAAATAGCACTCACTGAAGAGCAAAATTAAATCATTGTTTTAAATAAATCATAATTACACTGATCTAATCATAATTCATTTGAAATGTGATATTACTATATCGGAAAAAGTGGAAGTACAAAACTGAATGATATATTCACCTGTTGGTCGGCCGGTATTCCCTTTCGATATATTAATAGCACTCTCCGCCCGTAACACAGCATCCAACAGTCCACCAATGTTCGCATCGCTTAACATCTGTTTCAAAGCTGTATACTCTCCAAGTCTGATTACCCCCGAGATTTCTAATTGATCCAAAAGTGCCATCATTGTAGTACATTGGAAAGCTACTCCCGTGGCCAGGTATACTTTAGTTGAGCTCTTGAAACGTCTGAATTCATCTGTGTCCTGAGCAATCTCTTCATCCAGGTGGATGAACAACTTTCGATGTAGACGCTTGGATTCAATCGTATCATCACTCATCCTGTGTATAACCGTCGAATCTAACGTCATAGATACAATGTACACATATTGTATTATAATGGGCACAATGTATATGGATTGTAACTTTGAAACTCTGTGTAGAAGATTAATGTATACAATGTAACATTGAACTGAAACATTTGGTTTCGCTCGCACCTCTTCGAAATTTATCGCGACAATGTAATAGCGAAACGTTAAATGCAATATTTAGGGTATAGCAGAACATTAAATCCCACTCACTCACTTAGCCTGAACAGATATCCTGATCTGGAGATATCATTAGTTTGAAAAGATACCCAGACCTGACGATATCATCAGCCAGAAGAGGTACCGTGACCTTTTAAAACGCTAATGTTAGATTTAACATCTAAAGTGTTGCAGGAGGGAAAGCACTTAATGTTGGATACAACAGCTTAGGCCATTCAAAATATTATTTACGTTTACTGTAACCCGACCAACCCGGGAAAAACTTGTCCGGCATGAAGAGCCTGAACAGATACCCTGACCTGGAGATATCATAAGCCTGAGTCAACAGATATACTGACCCAGGATTTCGTCAGATGTCAGGATCAATAAATTACAGTCATCGAATGGAAGAATACAGTTCTTATAGTTGCTTATCATTCGCCCTCATTCGCTGCTGTGAATTGACATATTCCCGGAATCACCTGATATAAACGTGTCCTTCTGGCCTATTTTATGCAAGTAAAACCAATGTAAGTTTACAACAATCTCCCATGTCAACATTTGACTAAAGTCTGCCAGTATTAACATATTAATGTCGCTATCCTGGATAAGTATAAGTTACATATAACAGCAAGCTCATAACTTTCTCACAGACTACAAATTTTCAAAGATAAGCGCTAACCATATATTACATACGCTACACGTATAATAATCAATTATACACCTGAGAATGTTTATTCTCTCTCCCTGTTCGGTAGCACCATGCACCCTCTAATCCGACTGTCATTCCAGGTCAGAATCCACGTTTTAAATATCGTAATATCCCAGACAGGTCAGTGACACATGTTTGATCGGTCAAAGTGCTGGATGACGGATGTGTTTTCTGTAATGTGCTGTTTTCGTGTGTTTATTTTATAGACGGACCAACAGATGTATTATATGGTAAATATATGTGATAATGATACTCACGCTCAGTTTGTGAAGGATAAGCTGCACGAGAGACTTTTATCGATGAGCAAAGAGAGACCTTCGAGCCGGTGTCAGACCTGGCTTATATCACCTGTATATATTAATACGTGTAGATATTAATTCTATTATTTTTTGAACGACTCCCCACCCCTTGGTTTGTATATATGTGGGAAACTTTGCACATATGTAAATTTCCTTTGGACATATGTGAAATGCTGAATTTATGTAAAAATGTTAATGTGTACAAATTTTCCACATATGTCTAAAATCTTGTTTCTATACATATGTGAATTTCTTTTGTACATACGTACAAAACTGTTCAACATATCTGGAATAATCGATTAAATACTGAAACAGTTTGCCATAACCAGGTGTACGTAATTCACAAGTTTGTTTGCTGGTTAATCAGAAAAAAAACGGTCATTAGATGATCAAAAATTTGGAGACCCGCTTTTACGATAGATATGTATTTGAGAGATACAAAACTGGCAAATATCGCTTCAGACTGGTGACAATCATTCTGAGGAAAGCAACTAGTGATCTACTTCATAAACAGCACAGCTGTTTATAGCTGTTCATAAACAGTGCGCAGCTCCGTGCCCACGAAGGATTGCTGGACTAGACGGTTTAGGTTAGCAAGGGCAAACATTCTTTCAGGAGACATCTTGCGACCATTGTCCCGACAGGACGGCTATTCTTTTCTTCTTTTTGTTTCCCCTTTCTATTCAGTGTGTCAGCCCACATATGGGGACTTTCATCAATATTCTATCTATGAAGAATCAGTTATATCTGGCTGAATGTAGATATCTAGCCGAATATAGATATCTACATGACTGAATATACATATCTGACTGTATATAGATATCTGACTGTATATATAAAACCACGTTAAATCCTACTCATTCACTCGCTCACTCACTCTGACCGTAAATGGATATCTGACTGAATATAGATATCTGAATGTATATAGATATCTGACTGGATGTAGATATCTGACTGAATATGGATATCTGATAGTATATATGTCATGATTAAGCTTTGACAGCTTTTCTCACACTGTAAATTTCATGTAACCTTAAATGAATGTGAAGCAATAAGTCCACATTTGTAAATACTGGGCGAATGAGTTTATCCACTGAATTTGTAGGAAACTGTTCTAGCGTTTTATATTACTACGCCAGTGATACGGCCGTGTACATATGTAAAGAAATGTGGAATCTTTGAATAATTGGCCTTGTATGTTCATATCTTCAGCAGCGTGAAATAACCAGTCACGAAATCTTGGTTCGCATCTACCGCTATGGTTTAGCGAAGTGAAAGTAGTTGGTGTCGTCTCACACGAATGACAAAGTAAGGCGGTATAGCACCGATTGCCTGATCGGTTTTGGTTATGTATTCAAGCTCTCGTTTATAAGTCGAATGCTCCATGCTCTGTTCATACATTTTCTTACTCGACAACGGGCAGGACAGAGGTCCTTGCAGCTAACTGAATAGCACGATAGTGCAGGAAAAATGCCTGAAAATTTAGGCGGCACTGAGGTGCCATAGGAATGCACAAAAGTGCAGGGAAGACGTCTGAAAATTAGGCACGGTGGTGCAATGAGAATGTACGAGCGTACATTATGGAGATAAAATTTACGTCTATACATTGAGGTAAGATGTGATATACACATCGATTTATGCAATTTTATGTTATTGATTGACACAATGGCGTTGATAGGTTTGATATATATGTATAGTGATATAGTACAATGGTATTGATACATGTGCTAGCATATACATAGTGATACATGTAGTATATATATATGCATTCTCACAGGAGATAAATTGACGCTCCTTAAACAACTGAATTATTATTCCAGTGCTAAAATCCAGACGTGTAGATTTCACCTGACATTCACAACCTGGCGATACCGATTCCATGGTTTACTCCAGCAACTGAGCAAGGTTTCATCTTCTGGGATAAACTACGTCAACAACAGCAACTGTTCGGCTTCAAGAGTCGTGTGATCAATGATAGTGCGTCAACGACGTCGTGGGCAGTTAGTGACGTCACTCACTACACAACAGGACTGTTCGGTTTCCGGATACGTTTTATATTCCGCCAGTCTACCTACAGTGTTTGTTTGACATTGGATATTGGTTGCTACAGTATCGGCGATAATAGTGTGTTGGTACACATGCAGACAATCCTAATATAGGACATATACAAGTACTTTACTACTGACTTTGTATGCCTATCAAGGACTTCTTCTGTTTCATTGATTCATAACAGATTCATCCTGAGTAAAGTTAATTGAGAACATAGAACTGATGAATATGAATTGGTACTGGTACATGGTATAGCAAAGTTAAGCTTAAATACATCTATTTATTCACCGGTGGATAGTTGTGTACACTGTATTAAGATCAGACCGCAGACCAAAAAACAACTGAGATCATTTATGGGCCTAATTGGCTACTACCGTAGATTTATTCCAAATTTTGCTGAGAAAACTGTGCTCTTGACAGGCCTTACAAAAAAGTGTATTCCAAACAAACTTCCATGGACAGAAAAACATACACAGATTTTCAATGAACTTAAGGAAGAGATGTGTCAGAAGCCAATACTCAAATTGCCTGATTTAGCAAAACCATTTGTGGTTCGTACGGACGCGTCAGACACCGGTCTTGGTGGTGTTCTCCTTCAGAAACATGGTGAAAACTTATTTCCGGTGGCATATGTTAGCAAACAGTTACTGCCACGTGAACGGAAATATTCCGTTATCGAACGGGAATGTTTAGCCATAGTTTGGGCTATTACTAGATTCCAAGTTTATCTATATGGGAAGGATTTCACTTTACAAACCGATCACAAAGATCTGACGTACTTGAATCAGGCTAACCACACTAATGCAAGATTAACGAGGTGGGCTTTAGCTCTTCAGCCATTCAGTTTTCTTGTAGAGTCTATCAAGGGCGAAGATAATGTGGGAGCCGACTTTTTAAGCCGAATGTCGTAATCAAATGTTCAGTGGACTTCAATATGGGAGAAATGTTATGCGAATCATGACAAAATTTATTTTGAAATAATCTAAACATCCAAGATTATTCTTAGAAGGGGCGTAAATGTCATGATTAAGCTTTGACAGCTTTTCTCACACTGTAAATTTCATGTAACCTTAAATGAATGTGAAGCAATAAGTCCACATTTGTAAATACTGGGCGAGTGAGTTTATCCACTGGGTTTGTAGGAAACTGTTCTAGCGTTTTATATTACTACGCCAGTGATACGGCCGTGTACATATGTAAAGAAATGTGGAATCTTTGAATAATTGGCCTTGTATGTTCATATCTTCAGCAGCGTGAAATAACCAGTCACGAAATCTTGGTTCGCATCTACCGCTATGGTTTAGCGAAGTGAAAGTAGTTGGTGTCGTCTTACACGAATGACAAAGTAAGGTGGTATAGCACCGATTGACTGATCGGTTTTGGTTATGTATTCAAGCTCTCGTTTATAAGTCGAATGCTCCATGCTCTGTTCATACATTTTCTTAATCGACAACGGGCAGGACAGAGGTCCTTGCAGCTAACTGAATAGCACGATAGTGCAGGAAAAATGCCTGAAAATTTAGGCGGCACTGAGGTGCCATAGGAATGCACAAAAGTGCAGGGAAGACGTCTGAAAATTAGGCACGGTGATGCAATGAGAATGTACGAGCGTACATTATGGAGATAAAATTTACGTCTATACATTGAGGTAAGATGTGATATACACATCGATTTATGCAATTTTATGTTATTGATTGACACAATGGCGTTGATAGATTTGATATACACTACTCAAAAAAAGTTAAGGACCACATTTTATTTTGTGTAGAACTTTTTTATATGAGACATTGGACTGCTGGAAATACCCCAATACAACTGTCTTGAATGACCCCACACACACTGTGGTCAATTTCACATGCTGTTAGTTTCAGTTGTTGCATAATGTCTCTTACATCATTGCACAGCCTGAAATGTGGGCTTGTAGGGGTATCAGCTGACCACATGAAGTGGTATAAAAGTGGATGCATGATCATTTTCTGTCACTGGTCACCACAAACAGACAACTTAGTGACAGCAGCAATGCCAAGACAGCCCCTGAGTGAACCAGAGATTGCCAGAGCCCTGGGGATGCTGGAAGCAGGCTTCAGTCAGCGAAGGGTAGCCGAAATGATGGGTGTGTCTCACAGTGTCATCAGCAGAGCAAATCAAAGGCACCGGGAGACAGGGCTGTACTCAGAGAGATCCCGCCGTGGCCGACCAGTCGTAACAACCCCGAGAGATGATCGCTACTTGACGAATCTCTGCCTCCGCAACCGCTTCCACAGTGCACGTCGACTCAATAATGACTTCGCTGCGGCCACCGGAGTCAATGTTTCCACTCAAACAATCCGCAACCGACTTCACAGAGCCAATATGCATGCCAGAAGGCCAGCTCAGTGTGTCCCACTCACCCCTCTTCACAGAAGATTCCGTCTTAACTGGGCTCGGGAGCATGTCGGATGGACCCAACAGCAATGGCGCCGTGTGCTGTTCACAGATGAGAGTAGATTCTCCCTCGACCACAATGATGGACGTGTAAGAGTCTGGAGGCGAGCTGGAGAGAGATTTGCCGCCCCCTGTATTGCAGAACATGACCGTTTTGGGGGAGGCAGCATCATGGTGTGGGGAGGCATCTCCATTGGGAACCGTACTCGCCTATACGTGGTCCCACGGGGAGCAATGACAGGAGTGAGATACAGGGATGAAGTGCTCGAACCCATCGTTGTGCCATTCGCAGCAAATGTTAGAGGAAATTTCATTTTCATGGACGATAATGCGCGTCCCCACAGAGCAAGGGTGGTGACGCAGTTTCTGGAGAACCATGGGATCGAGCGCATGGACTGGCCGGCAAGGTCCCCGGACCTGAATCCCATAGAGCATGTCTGGGACATGATGGGGAGGAGTATCGACCATCTGGACGCACAGCCACATGGACTGCAGCAGCTGGGTGTGGCTCTGGAAGCTGCATGGGATGCACTGGCCGTCAGAGACGTCAATCGTCTCATTAACTCCATGAGACGGCGATGTGAAGCCGTTATTGCTGCAAGAGGAGGCCATACTCGCTACTGAGCCAACTGAAGGACATTCAGACTGAAAATTTTGAAAAATTGTTATTTGACATTTCCCTGAAACTGTTCATTTTGAGATTGCCCAAGTTCTCAGACAAATATGCATTTGATGTTTTGAAACATGTTTTTTATTTTTCATTCCAACGAGACCAACGAGATCTAGACAAATAAAAAATGAAAGAACTAGACCCCACTCATTGCTTGGAAAAAAATTATGAGTTGAGAAAAAAGTGGTCCTTAACTTTTTTTGAGTAGTATATATGTATAGTGATATAGTACAATGGTATTGATACATGTGCTAGCATATACATAGTGATACATGTAGTATATATATATGCATTCTCATAGGAGATAAATTGACGCTCCTTAAACAACTGAATTATTATTCCAGTAAAATCCAGACGTGTAGATTTCACCTGACATTCACAACCTGGCGATACCGATTCCATGGTTTACTCCAGCAACTGAGCAAGGTTTCATCTTCTGGGATAAACTACGTCAACAACAGCAACTGTTCGGCTTCAAGAGTCGTGTGATCAATGATAGTGCGTCAACGACGTCGTGGGCAGTTAGTGACGTCACTCACTACATCAACAGGACTGTTCGGTTTCCGGATACGTTTTATATTCCGCCAGTCTACCTACAGTGTTTGTTTGACATAGGATATTGGTTGCTACAGCATCGGCGATAATAGTGTATTGGTAAACATGCAGACAATCCTAATATAGGACATATACAAGTACTTTACTACTGACTTTGTATGCCTATCAAGGACTTCTTCTGTTTCATTGATTCATAAAAGATTCATCCTGAGTAAAGTTAATTGAGAACATAGAAATGATGAATATGAATTGGTACTGGTACATGGTATAGCAAAGTTAAGCTTAAATACATCTATTTATTCACCGGTGGATAGTTGCGTACACTGTATTAAGATCAGATTGATCTACTTATTATTTATTAAAGTTTAAATTTATTGCACTTTGATCTTGTCTGGGTTTAATCGTGACAATATATAAAACGACGTTAAATCCTACTCACTCATTCAATCTGACTGTATATGGATATCTGACTGAATATGAATATCTGGCTGTATATAATATCTGAATGCATGTAGATATCTGACTGTATATGGATATCTGGTTGAATGTAGATATCTGGCTGAATATGGATATCCGACAATGTAATATCTGGCTGGATATGGATATCTGGCTGAATATAGATATGTGACTGAATGTAGATATATGGCTGAATATAGCTTTCTGACTGAATATGGATATCTGACTGTATATAGATGTCTGGCTGTATATACATGTAGATATCTGGCTGAATATAGATATCTGACTAAATATGGATATCTGGCTGAATATGGATATCTGGCTGAATACGGATATCTGGCTGAATATGGATATGAGACTACATAGATATCTTGCTGTATATATATATATATCTGTCTGAAAATAGATATCTGGCTGAATATGGATATCTGACTGCATGAATATAGATATTTGACTGCATGTACATGTAGATATCTGACTGTATATAGATATCTGACTGTATATACATATCTGACTGTATATGGATATCTGCCTGTATATGGATATCTGGATGTATATGGATATCTGGCTGAACATAGATATCTGACTGTATATAGATATCTGACTGTATATACATATCTGACTGTATATGGACATCTGACTGAACATGGATATCTGACTTTATCACATTTCAGAGTAAATTGTAGGGTTTTGATTGGTTAATTACCATAGTGCATTAGACCGTATTGCAATTCTTCGTTATCCACCGTTGGTATACCAATTCAGAATTGTCGTATACCAATGCTGTCAAGGTCGCGCGTGCTCATATACCAACGCAGTCAAGGACGTGATGCAACACCTGCAGACAAAGCCTGTTTCAGGCGAATTTGTCTGCGCGAGTTTGTATGGGCGAGTTCCGTCACTGGAACAAGTTGTGCGAGGCAAATTGCGTATTTGCGGAGGAAGATAAGAAATAAATTATCATCCAAAGCTTTATATGCCACATAAACAGGAACGTCAGAATGTCAGCTAAGTATTTCATCCAGTTTATTGTTCATCGCGGAACAGATCGAAAAGAGATCGAAGCACTTTGCCTGTCCGACTCACGATGTCTTTACCGTACGTTGTTCAACGTTGAGTTATGCCTGTTTTTCTTTCGAGTTGGTGATATGTTAAACCAACCAGGAAAATAGCTCTTCAATGTGATAAATTCGTTATACCAGTGTTTTGCGTTGGTATACAGGCTGATATTTCGTCTCGAAGATAAATATTTTCACTCGCCCTTCGGGCTCGTGAAAATATTTATCTTCTCGACGAAATATCAGCCTGTATACCAACGCAAGACACTGGTATAACTTATAGTATATACATGTAGATATCCGATAGAATATTGATATCTGACTTAATGAATGTAGATATCTGGCTGAATATAGATATCTGACTGAATATAGATATCTGGCTGAATATAGATATCTGGCTAAATATGGATATCTGACTGTATATAGATATCTGGCTGAATATGGATATTATAAGTTATACCAGTGTCTTGCGTTGGTATACAGGCTGATATTTCGTCGAGAAAATATTTATCTTCGAGACGAAATATCAGCCTGTATACCAACGCAAGACACTGGTATAACGAATTTATCACATTGAAGAGCTATTTTCCTGGTTGGTTTAACAGATATCACCAACTCAAAAGAAAAACAGGCATATAACTCAACGTTGAACAACGACAACGTAAGATATCGTGAGTCGGACAGGCAGCTTCGATCTCTTTTCGATCTGTTCCGCGATGAACAATAAACTGGGTGAAATACTTAGCTGACATTCTGACGTTCCTGTTTATGTGGCATATAAAGCTTTGGATGATAATTTATTTCTTATCTTCATCCGCAAGTACACAATTTGCCTCGCACAACTTGTTCCAGTAGCGGAACTCACCCATACAAACTCGCACAGATAAATTCGCCTGAAACAGGCTTTGCCTGCAGGTGTTGCGCGTCATGACGTTGGCGCGTCCCGGCGTGGTATGCAGAGTGGATTGTGCTGGTGGATAGCGAATTGTACATTCTAATACGATGTGTCAAAACCCTACAATTTACTCGGAAATGTGATAAATGACTGTATATAGATATCTGACTGAATATGGATATCTGGCTGAATATGGATATCTGACTGAAAATAGATATCTGACTGTATATAAATATCTGGCTGGATATAGATATCTTGCTGGATATAGATATCTGACTGTGTATGGATATCTGGCTGAGTTACGATATCTGGCTGGATATGGATATCTGGCTGGTTATGGATATCTGGCTGAATGTAGATAACTGAATGAATGTAGATAACTGACTGAATATGGATATCTGGCTGAATATAGATATCTGACTGAATGTAGATATCTGATTGTGTATGGATATCTGGCTGAATATGGATATCTGGCTGAATATGGATATCTGGCTGAATATGGATATGAGACTATATAGATATCTTGCTGTATATATATATATATCTGTCTGAAAATAGATATCTGCCTGAATATGGACATCTGACTGCATGAATATAGATATTTGACTGTATATACATGTAGATATCCGATAGAATATTGATATTTGACTGAATGAATGTAGATATCTGGCTGAATATAGATATCTGACTGAATATAGATATCTGGCTGAATATAGATATCTGCCTAAATATGGATATCTGACTGCATATAGATATCTGGCTGAATATGGATATATGACTGTATATAGATATCTGACTGAATATGGATATCTGGCTGAATGTGGATATCTGACTGAAAATAGATATCTGACTGTATATAAATATCTGGTTGGATATAGATATCGTGCTGGTTATAGATATCTGACTGTGTATGGATATCTGGCTGAGTTACGATATCTGGCTGGATATGGATATCTGGCCGGTTATAGATATCTGGCTGAATGTAGATAACTGACTGAATGTAGATAACTGACTGAATATGGATATCTGGCTGGATATAGACATCTGACTGTGTATGGATATCTGGCTGAATATGGATATCTGGCTGAATACGGATATCTGGCTGAATATGGATATCTAGCTGAATGTGGATATCTGACTTGAAAATAGATATCTGACTGTATATAAATATCTGGTTGGATATAAACATCTTGCTGGATATAGATATCTGACTGTGTATGGTTATCTGGCTGAGTTACGATATCTGGCTGGATATGCATATCTGACTGGTTATCGATATCTGGCTGAATGTAGATAACTGACTGAATGTAGATAACTGACTGAATATGGATATCTGGCTGAATATAGATATCTGACTGAATGTAGATATCTGACTGAATATAGATATCTGACTGAATATGGATATCTGGCTGAATATAGATATCTGACTGAATGTAGATATCTGGCTGAATATAGATATCTGGCTGAATATATAGATATCTGAGTGAATATGGCTATCTGACTGGATGTGGATATCTGACTGAATATGGATATCTGACTGTATATATATATAAAGCGACGTTAAATCGTACTCACTCACTCACTCTGACTATAAATGGATATCTGACTGAATATAAATATCTGGCTGTATATAGATATCTGAATGCGAGTAGATATCTGACTGTATATAGATATCTGGCTGAATGTAGATATCTGGCTGAATATGGATATCTGACAACGTGATATGTGGCTGGATATGGATATCTGGCTGAATATAGATATGTGACTGAATGTAGATATATAGGTGAATATTGCTTTCTGACTGAATATGGATATCTGAATGTATATAAATGTCTGGCTGTATATAAATATAGATATGTGGCTGAATATAGATATCTGACTAAATATGAATATCTGACTGAATATGGATATCTGGCTGAATACGGATATCCGGCTGAATATGGATATGAGACAATATAGATATCTTGCTGTATATATATATATATATATATTCTAGCATAACGTGCATTGTCGGGTCGTAAAATTCTCACATACGCTGTCGGGTCCAAACAGATGGAGAGCTTGTTGGGAAGTATCAGTGACATAAATACCTTCACGACACCTTATGTAACACATATGTATATTAATATCGCATATATACTTATAACTGAACAGGCTACATTACATAATATTTCCCTATAAATTTAAACCTCAGACCGGGATTGTCGGGTCTTACGACCCGATAATGTGTATACTTGTACAAAACTATGGGATTGCACGCATGCTGCAGGGTTTGGGTAAAGAGGGGAGGGGGTGGCCACGCCCATTTATTATTTGTGTTAGAAAACGTATAATATAGACGACCGACCAAGAGCATCAAATGTGACTTTTGATGGCGATGGCTGTTACAAATGAGTATCCAAGCTAAATTATTTCTTTGTGGGGTAGGGTTCAAGGCGGGAGTGGATACCAATTTGGGGCATTAAAGGTCACTGCTTTATATGTGGGGTCACTTTTTTCGTCAACAAATCCACAATTTGTAAAACTCGTTGGTAAATTAATTTTATGGTGATTTTTGTTGCCATTGGGTATCCGTGCTACGTTAATCTTGTGCAGTGTAGGGTTTTACGAGGATATGACTAGCACGATAATTATTGGAATTGGGGTCATTTTAGGATCACATTGAGGGTAAAATGAGGTCAATTATTTTTATGTCATATATATTGAGCTGTTTGTTAATTACATTTGTGTGCTGTGTGGTTCAAGCTAAGGATGGATACGAAGACAAAGTTGGCAATTTATTCTAAGGTAATTTCGAAAAAGAAATAGGTATCCAATCTGAAAAAGTTCTTCGGAGTGTAGTTAAAGATAAGTAGTGTAAGGTCATACGTCCGTGAGTTTTTTTTTTTGCTTGAGAATTATTTGCAACATGCATTTTTTTTTATAGATTGGACATTCTCGATTAAGAAAACTATTCGTGTCAAGTTTTCTTTCTCAAATTTGAAGTAATTTTACCTAACCTTACGTGGTCTGACTGATAGAGGTTCGGACATTTAGCATCATTTTGATCTTTTTGCGGTATCTTCAGAATGATTGGAAATCGAGAGACAAGATTTTCCGAAGAATTTCATTTCCATAATTCTAGTGATTAACCATCATGCGTTAATTCAAACAAAAGCTCATGTGAGGTCACCTTTTTCAGGTTGTGCATACAATGGGCATTATTCTTAATCCATTATACAAATTTGTTAAAACCTATTGAATGCCAAACACATTACGCCTATTTTGAATCTACATAATTTTCAGCTTAAATATGACTGTTCAATCCAAAATGGCGAACATGTGGGCTAATCTAAAAATCACACTTGCTCGTGTAGTTCATGGCATTAATCTTAGCTCACTGGACATTGTTTTTCAAATTCGCGGGATCTCTTTACAGAGCCTAACATATTATGCCCAGTTGGCATTTTACCCTTAAGATAAAGATTTGATGATCAAATTCTAACTGGCGGCCATATGGTCATTTCAATCATACTTTTTCAGGTTTCTCGTATACATGTAGTTTAAGGCACTATTCTCAACTCATTGTGTTAATTTATCAATACCGAGATATCGCTGACCCTAGTCGAATATCTTACGCCCATTTTGAATCTATTTACATATCCTGAGATCAAGATTTGATGGTCAAATTCAAAATGGCGCCCGTGTGGGTCATCTGAAATTCGCCCTTTTTCGTGTCGCTCGTATAGTTCAAGGCATTATTACTCACTCATTATGCAAATTTATGAAAACTGAAGGATCTCTAAGCATAGCCCAACATTCTATGCGCATTGGAATATATTTACATAGCCCTAAGGTTAGCAGTTGATGGCGAAATTACGAATGGCGGCCATATGGTACATCTGAAAATCATACTTTTCCTTGTTGCCTATCAAGTTCAAGGCGTTATTCTCAGATCATAGTTCAAGTCTATCGAAACACAGTGATATCTGAACATAGTCTAACATCTTACGACCGTTTATATCCCTAGGATCACATTTTGATGGTGAAATTAAGAATTTCACCGGTTTGGGTTATCGATGACTCACATTTACTAGTTCACATAGAGCTGAGATTAACAATTTCTCAATTACAAGCGCCTGGTCCATCATTCATTCAGCCGTCCTCCATCAAAGAATATCGCGTCCATAATCCAAAGACCGTTTCCATTTCCCATATAACAGTATTAACACCAAATTCAAAAAGACAATCCTAGTAAAAATAACATAGGCTACTTTCCTGCAAGAGAGAAACGATTGAAACAGTTTTCAATGATGCCAGCAAGACATCATGATGTTCCAAAACAGAACAGCCGTATCGCTGGTCAGTATTCTTAATCCATATTATATTGCCTATTCACAAAACAGATAGATCTGTCTATTTATGGTCTAGTTTGGCTCTATCGTATACTCATTAGCTAGACAAAATGAACGAGGAATTTGAGATGACAGACATATGGAGTTATCGAAGCTATTCTTCAACTTGGTTGATGTTATTCGTCAAATTCAAAGGGATTATTTCTAGCTCGAGGCAGACATTTGCAAGAACTGGCACCATATCTGGTCATCTAACGTCAATTGTTAAGTCTGTTTGCATATTCCTAGTGAGACAACATTTTGGTTACATAATGGTTACTATGCCCCTTAAATCCTACACTACATGCAACTGATTCAGTCTGTATACCCATTCTCAACAATTAGTACTACTCATATTAATTTACAACCGATATTTATAAAAAAAAATTTTACCTCATTTGAACCAAAAGTTATCCTAAAATGACCTTAATTCTAATAACTAACGCGTTATCTATGGCAACCTTAAACATTACTCTACACACAATTTATTCGGCCTGAATATCCATTCGTTACATATGGTAGTGTGGATATTAATTCAGAACCGATATTTACAATTTGTTTTACCTTATTTGAAAATGGACCCTAACATAACATTGATCCTACTAATCAACGTGTTCACTCATTCAGCTTCGATACCCATTCGCAAAAATTACTACGGTGGATATTAATTTATAACCGATGTTTAACCATGTTGGGCCTCATTTGTCCGCAAAGTGACGAAATACCAATATCATGGGGGGTATGTCCTCCTAGCTTTGTCTAACACAAAGAACTAATTTTGCATTGGCAATCATGTGTACAAAAAAATGCAATCGAAACTTTTTTAAAGCGCTTTTGATGTCCTTGGTCGGGCGTCTGACGATGAGTAAATACTTATAGACGTTGTCGGGTCAATATAATCCATGTGTTAAGAATTCCTACTGTTATCTCAAGTTTCATACTCTCGCCTTGATCGGCGATTAAGAAAGTATTATATAGCCATTTTGGATTGTCGAGAAACGGTTCGAGAATAGCATGCCCGTGTTTAATGCGATTGAGATACAAATGGGATGAAAACTTGTTGATTTTATTGATTATAAAAGTATATACCTTGTCGGGTCGTTTACACACCTTTCCTTGTGTTGGCATTTAATAGGCTTCAGCAGTACGTCTTCATTTACTCGTGAACACTAAAGCACTCTCTGCGAGAATATAATCCTCCCAGCAAGGTATATTTATTTTATTTGAGATGCAAAGGGGAATAAATATGAGATGAATGCTTTCTCTGACGGAACACTTATCTACCATATCGGGTAGTTCACATTTTTTGTATTACGGCTTCCTTCTGTTATTCCTAGCTTCGCTTATTCGCCTTGATTTCCGAGTAACAAAAAAAGCCCTGATCCAATGAACTTACGAAAGACGAATTCACTGACTTAACACTTCTGTATCTTTTTGGGTCGTGGAGATCCTTGTTTGATGACGTTCATGTTTCATCCTCACTGACACTGAGACGCTTCTTATATTCTTCAGATCGTACATGAAATACAGGGAACCGGTTACCAAATACTATTATCTTAACCCTATCTGGCCTGGGCGGTTTGGGGTGTATCGCAGCCTGGGGGAGGGGCGGGGGAGCGGAAAGTGCCCACCCCCTATATATTTTCTCTACCACTAAGGCTAGAGCGCTGAAAATTACCACACAGTATCTTGGGTTCAAGCTCTACCGGGAAATGTAAAAACAATCCAAGATGGCCGCCGAGATGACGTCACAGTGACGTGATCTTCTCGGAAGCCATTTTCGGCCTTTTTGGGGTCGATTTTTCGTAATTTTCATATTTCCGATTATTCTCTCGAGAAAAATCAAATAAAATATAGAATAATTAGTTTTGCATAAATAAAATACTTTCAAGGCCATTTAGGCAAGGAAAATGTGAAGAAATGGAGCGAAAAGACTGAAAAACACGACTTTCGCGGATACCACATGGCCGCCATTTTGAATTTACCCATGATTCTCTGCCCGGGGGTATATGAAAATAGGCTCAAGATGACCCCAATAAGAAAAGCTTAAAAGTTTCGGCCTCCTCGATTTTCTCGTTTCGGAGCAGCAGAGAAAAGTTCACTGGGGGGCGGGGGTCACTTTGCTGACGGAATGTTATAGACCTTGTCGGGTCATTACAATCACGACTTCCTTTTGGTACCTTTAGCCTCATTCTCGAGCGTGAAAGTATTACATAGCCATTGTGGAGTATCGAGAAGCTGTTCAAGATTATCATGATCGTCCTTAATGTAATTAAAATTCAAATGGGATGAAAATGACAGAGCCTATATCATTGATTGAAAATTTATATACCTCGTCGGGTCGTTTTATACTCTTTGCTTTATGATTTCCTTGCGTTGACCGTCGCTTCAGTCATACGCCTTCATTTACAAATAAAAACAAAACTACTCTGTTCGATTTATCGATATAGGTTTCGCAACATCTATACCTTGTATAAGACGTATACGGTATTAGACTCCCAGTGTATAAACTCGAGATGGTCCATTCCGTTATAGGGTTTGTCATGTCAATAGGAGAACTTCCTTCTAATTCTAGCTGCAATCATTTGCCTTTATACACACACACACTAAAGTCTCTACCTGATCGAAGAAATATCGATGATTATTTCTGGAAGATCTTGGCAATGTATTAAGGTGCAACAAGGGATAGATGTCGACATCCTTATCTGATAGTGTATATACCTTGTCGGGTCATCGAGAAGATTGCGATATGACTTCCGTATCGATCCTTAGTGATGCGCCATCACGCTTGCAGTGATGCGCCTTGTAGTGATGCGCCTTCAGTGATGCGCAGTGATGCGCGTCATCGAGAAGATTGCGATATGACTTCCGTATCGATCCTTAGTGATGCGCCTTCACGCTTGCAGTGATGCGCTTGCAGTGATGCGCCTTCACTTTCACTCCAGAAAATGCTCTGAATCCCATGTGAAATGCCGGAACTCGATTCACGAATAAGAGCTGTACTCCTTGTCGGAACCTTTGAATGGTTGCATTAGGATGTTCGCCTTCCCGAGAGTGCCAAAAAAAATAGCCATGCCTTCTATTGCCGTTCAATCAAGGACTCTTTATGCTGTATGAATTATCGGTTTAGGAATATCTTTGCTGAGTTTTACACGTATAATGTGAACCAGAGGCTTCAGTGAAGCAACCTGATCAAGTAGACTTCGTTGACAGAATATTTATATGCCTTGCTGGGAGAATATAATCCTCCCAGCAAGGTATATTTATTTTATTTGAGATGCAAAGGGGAATAAATATGAGATGAATGCTTTCTCTGACGGAACACTTATCTACCATATCGGGTAGTTTGCATTCTTTGTTTTACGGCTTCCTTCTGTTATTCCTAGCTTCGCTTATTCGCCTTGATTTCCGAGTAAGACAAAAAAACATGATCCAATGAACTTACGAAAGACGAATTCACTGACTTAACACTTCTGTATCTTGTTGGGTCCTGGAGATCCTTGCTTGATGACGTTCATGTTTCATCCTTACTGACACTGAGACACTTCTTATATTCTTCAGATAGTACTTGAAATACAGGGAACCGGTTACCGAATATTATTATCTTAACCCTATCTGGCCTGGGCGAATTGGGGTGTATCGCAGCCTGGCGGGAGGGGCGGGGGGCGGAAAGTGCCCACGCCATATATATTTTCTCTACCACTGAGGCTAGAGCGCTGAAACTTACCACACAGTATCTTGGGTTCAAGTTCTACCGGGAAATGTAAAAAAAACCCAAGACCATCATGACGTCACAGTGACGTCATCTTCTCGGAAGCCATTTTCGGCCTTTTTGGGGTCGATTTTTCGAAATTTTCATTTTTCCGATTATTCTCTCGAGAAAAATCAAATAAAATATAGAATAATTAGTTTTGCATAAATAAAATACTTTCAAGGCCTTTTAGGCAAGGAAAATGTGAAGAAATGGAGCGAAAAGACTGAAAAACACGACTTTCGCGGATACCACATGGCCGCCATTTTGAATTTACCAATGATTCTCTGCCCGGGGATATATGAAAATAGGCTCAAGATGACCCCAATAAGAAAAGCTTAAAAGTTTCGGCCTCCTCGATTTTCTCGTTTCGGAGAAGCAGAGAAAAGTTCACGGGGGGGGTCACTTTGCTGACGGAATGTTATAGACCTTGTCGGGTCATTACAATCACGACGTATCGAGAAGCTGTTCAAGATTATCATGATCGTCCTTAATGTAATTGAAATTCAAATGGGATGAAAATGACAGAGCTTATATCATTGATTGCAAATTTATATACCTTGTCGGGTCGTTTTATACTCTTTGCTTTATGATTTCCTTGGATTGACCGTCGCTTCAGTCATACGCTTTCATTTACAAATAAAAACAAAACTACTCTGTTCGATTTATCGATATAGGTTTCGCAACATGGTTACCTTGTATAAGACGTATACGGTGATAGACTCCCAGTGTATAAACTCGAGATGGTCCATTCCGTTATAGGGTTTGTCATGTCAATAGAAGAAGAACTTCCTTCTAATTCTAGCTGCAATCATTTGCCTTCATACACGCACACTAAAGTCTCTACCTGATCGAAGAAATATCGATGATTATTTCTGGAAGATCTTGGCCATGTATTAAGATGCAACAAGGGATAGATGTCGACATCCTTATCTGATAGTGTATATACCTTGTCGGGTCATCGAGAAGATTGCCATATGACTTCCGTATCGATCCTTATCCTCAGTGATGCGCCTTGATTTTCACTCCAGAAAATGCTCTGAATCCCATGTGAAATGCCGGGACTCGATTCACGAATAAGAGCTGTACTCCTTGTCGGAACCTTTGAATGGTTGCATTAGGATGTTCGCCTTCCCGAGAGTGCCAAAAAAATAGCCATGCCTTCTATTGCTGTTCAATCAAGGACTCTTTATGCTGTATGAGTTATCGGTTTAGGAATATCTTTGCTGAGTTTTACACGTATAATGTGAACCAGAGGCTTCAGTGAAGCAACTTGATCAAGTAGACTTCGTTGACAGAATATTTATATGCCTTGCTGGGAGAATATAATCCTCCCAGCAAGGTATATTTATTTTATTTGAGATACAAAGGGGAATAAATATGAGATGAATGCTTTCTCTGACGGAACACTTATCTACCATATCGGGTAGTTTGCATTCTTTGTTTTACGGCTTCCTTCTGTTATTCCTAGCTTCGCTTATTCGCCTTGATTTCCGAGTAAGAAAAAAAAATCTGATCCAATGAACTTACGAAAGACGAATTCACTGACTTAACACTTCTGTATCTTGTTGGGTCCTGGAGATCCTTGCTTGATGACGTTCATGTTTCATCCTTACTGACACTGAGACGCTTCTTATATTCTTCAGAGAGTACTTGAAATACAGGGAACCGGTTACCGAATATTACTATCTTAACCCTATCTGCCCTGGGCGATTTGGGGGTGTATCGCAGCCTGGGGGAAGGGCGGGGGGCTGAATGTGCCCACCCCCTATATATTTTCTCTACCACTAAGGCTAGAGCGCTGAAACTTACCACACAGTATATTGGGTTCAGGTTCTATCGGGAAATGCAAAAAAAATCCACGATGGCCGCCATCATGACGTCACAGTGCCGTCGTCTTCACGGAAGCCATTTTCGGGTCGATTTTTCAAAATTTTCATTTTTTCCGATTATTCTCTCTAGAAAAATCAAATAAAATATAGAATAATTAGTTTTGCATAAATAAAATAATTTCAAAGCCTTTTAGCCAAGGAAAATGTGAAGAAATGGAGCGAAAAGACTGAAAAACACGACTTTCGCGGATACCACATGGCCGCCATTTTGAATTTACCCATGATTCTCTGCCCGGGGGTATATGAAAATAGGCTCAAGATGACCCCAATAAGAAAAGCTTAAAAGTTTCGGCCTCCTCAATTTGGTCGTTTCTGAACAGCAGAGAAAAGTTCACTAGAGGGGGGCACTTTGCTGACGGAATGTTTATAGACCTTGTCGGTTCATTACAATCACGACTTTCTTTTGGTACCTTTAGCATCAGTCTCGAGCGAGAAAGTATAACATAGCCATTGTGGAGTATCGAGAAGCTGTTCAAGATTATCATGATCGTCCTTAATGTAATTGAAATGCAAATGGGATGAAAATGACAGAGCTTATATCATTGATTGAAAATTTATATACCTTGTCGGGTCGTTTTATACTCTTTGCTTTATGATTTCCTTGCGTTGACCGTCGCTTCAGTCATACGCCTTCATTTACAAATAAAAACAAAACTACTCTGTTCGATTTATCGATATAGGTTTCGCAACATCTTTACCTTGTATAAGACGTATACGGTGATAGACTCCCAGTGTATAAACTCGAGATGGTCCATTCCGTTATAGGGTTTGTCATGTCAATAGAAGAAGAACTTCCTTCTAATTCTAGCTGCAATCATTTGCCTTTATACACGCACACTAAAGTCTCTACCTGATCGATGAAATATCGATGATTATTTCTGGAAGATCTTGGCCATGTATTAAGATGCAACAAGGGATAGATGTCGACATCCTTATCTGATAGTGTATATACCTTGTCGGGTCATGGAGAAGATTGCGATATGACTTCCGTATCGATCCTTATCCTCAGTGATGCGCCTTGACTTTCACTCCAGAAAATGCTCTGAATCCCATGTGAAATGCCGGGACTCGATTCACGAATAAGAGCTGTATTCCTTGTCGGAACCTTTGAATGGTTGCATTAGGATGTTCGCCTTCCCGAGAGTGCCAACAAAATAGCCATGCCTTCTATTGCCGTTCAATGAAGGACTCTTTATGCTGTATGAATTATCGGTTTAGGAATATCTTTGCTGAGTTTTACACGTATAATGTGAACCAGAGGCTTCAGTGAAGCAACTTGATCAAGTAGACTTCGTTGACAGAATATTTATATGCCTTGCTGGGAGAATATAATCCTCCCAGCAAGGTATATTTATTTTATTTGAGATGCAAAGGGGAATAAATATGAGATGAATGCTTTCTCTGACGGAACACTTATCTACCATATCGGGTAGTTTGCATTCTTTGTTTTACGGCTTCCTTCTGTTATTCCTAGCTTCGTTTATTCGCCTTGATTTCCGAGTAAGAAAAAACCCCCTGATCCAATGAACTTACGAAAGACGAATTCACTGACTTAACACTTCTGTATATTGTTGGGTCCTGGAGATCCTTGCTTGATGACGTTCATGTTTCATCCTTACTGACACTGAGATGCTTCTTATATTCTTCAGATAGTACTTGAAATACAGGGAACCGGTTACCGAATATTATTATCTTAAACCTATCTGGCCTGGGCGATTTTGGGGTGTGTCGCAGCCTGGGGGAGGGGCGGGAGCGGAAAGTGCCCACCCCCTATATATTTTCTCCACCACTAAGGATAGAGCGCTGAAACTTACCACACAGTATCTTGGGTTCAAGTTCTACCGGGAAATGTAAAAAAATCCACGATGGCCGCCATCATGACGTCACAGTGACGTCGTCTTCTCGGAAGCCATTTTCGCCCGTTTTGGGGTCTATTTTTCGAAATTTTCATTTTTCTGATTATTCTCTCGAGAAAAATCAAATAAAATATAGAATAATTTGTTTTGAATAAATAAAATAATTTCAAGGCCTTTTAGGCAAGGAAAATGTGAAGAAATGGAGCGAAAAGACTGAAAAACACGACTTTCGCGGATACCACATGGCCGACATTTTGAATTTACCCATGATTCTCTGCCCGGGGGTATATGAAAATAGGCTCAAGATGACCCCAATAAGAAAAGCTTAAAAGTTTCGGCCTCCTCGATTTTGTCGTTTCGGAACAGCAGAGAAAAGTTCACTATGGGGGGGGGCACTTTGCTGACGGAATGTTTATAGACCTTGTCGGGTCATTACAATCACGACTTTCTTTTGGTACCTTTAGCATCAGTCTCGAGCGAGAAAGTATAACATAGCCATTGTGGAGTATCGAGAAGCTGTTCAAGATTATCATGATCGTCCTTAATGTAATTGAAATGCAAATGGGATGAAAATGACAGAGCTTATATCATTGATTGGAAATTTATATACCTTGTCGGGTCGTTTTATACTCTTTGCTTTATGATTTCCTTGCGTTGACCGTCGCTTCAGTCATACGCCTTCATTTACAAATAAAAACAAATCTACCCTGTTCGATTTATCGATATAGGTTTCGCAACATCTT